>JAWZYT010004682.1:0-68036 GCA_034508575.1 Petrolisthes manimaculis
AGAGAGAGAGAGAGAAGTTAAATGGAAACGAGGGAGAAGGGATAAAAGGAGGACGGGAAGAAGAGAGGATAAGAGTAGAAAGAGAAGAAGAGAGGATAAGGGGAGGAAGAGAGGATAAATGGAGGAAGAGAGGATAAGAGGAGGAAGAGAGGATAAGAGGAGGAAGAGAGGATAAATGGAGGAAGAGAGGATAAATGGAGGGAGGGAGGATAAATGGAGGGAGGGCAGGAAGGGTTGTGGAGTTTTGAGAGAGAGAGAGAGAGTGAGAGAGACTAAAAAGAGTAATAATGAAAGAGAATGGCGAGTAGATATGAAGGTCTGATAGAGATAAGGGAAGATTGGCTCAGCAGATGAAAAGGAAACATTGGTAGAAGAGATAATTATTATGTACAGTTGTGGACAAAAGGGACACATTTCTCTCTCACTCTCTGCCTCCAGTATGGGTAATAATGATGCTCTGATATTTTGATACGTCAGTTTGATATATGTAATTGTAAACAGTACATACGGGTGCTATTAAATACGTATAAAATTAATTAATATGTAAGGACACAGTTATATACATTCATACTTCCTCTCAAATGTAGTATATGTTAAATAGGTTATTATCATTATTATTATTATTATTATTATTATTATTATTATTATTTTTGTTTTTACGTATAGTTCAAATGGATATATTCTTACTTGGAAATATTAATGAGAAATACAAGATACAACTTTCGTGGCTGATGCTGTGAGTAGAAGAGAGTAATGGAAAGGAGAGTGTTAGAGAGAAATGATGGGGAGATAGGGAAAAAATGAAAAGGAAAGTGTGTGAGTGAAGAGAAGGGAAGAAGGTGCTGTGGGTATAACTTTTATAATCACCTTAAGGGAAAAAATACACTCACTCCATGTTGATTTCCTATCCACCTATATCCTCTTCCTTGCTCCCCCTTCCTTCATATCTTTCTTACCATCATCATCATCAATACATTAACTCTATTATTATGTAAGACGATTACATTAAGCAACCAACTATTTACATATTTGGTGTATTATATGTAATTTCAACTATGTCACACACACACACACACACACACATATATATATATATATATAAACTAAAAGAGAAACGTGCATACATTCGAATATTGATACACACATATTCATACAATCGTGGTTGGACCTTGTTGACTATGCTGGGATGTATGCATGTGTAATGACTCTCTCTCTATATATAAATGTATACTCAGTGTTCAGCGACAAACATGGGGGTAGAGCCCATGTTGTTCAGTGTTGGTTTGATCCTGTGCAGTGATTATTCCACACTACCTTTTGATCCATACATATATACATACATAAATATATACATGTCTACATACAGTACATGATTCCTCCCTGACCACCTTCTTTCATTCCATATTGCAATTTATGTAATAGTTTGCTCTTTATATCTCCACCCATCCTTTTATCCATCCAACTAAACATTAATACATCTATCTAACCAACCATCCATTCATATCCTCTTATCTATCCATCTATTACTATCTATCCATCTAGATATCCACCCATTTATTCATCCCACGTCTCGTTAACTAAGCAGAAACTGTAGCTGAGCTGTCTCCCGCCAAATGACCGAAAACGTAGCAGAATTTTTTTGGGAGGTAGATTGAGCATTTTAACGAGCCGTAGTGTTGATTGTGGCCGCTAGGTGGCTCCCCTGCCCACTGTCCAATTACCACCTGGATGAATGGATATAGACGGGAGAGCCGATAGGTATATACTGTAGATACCCTTTCTACAAATATATATATGTATATATATAGAGAGAGAGATAGGTGAGTGGGTAAGTGGATTAGTCTCGGTAGTTTGGTTTATACGTGGATGGATGAATGGATAATAAATGAGTGGAAGAGTTGGTGGGTAGTTGATGGAATTACGACTGACTGAGTAATTGAATATTATAGTGAGAGAAAGGGTACTTGTTTTAATTTATATGCAGGTAGTATTTCTATGTATTTATATGCAGATAGTATTTCTATGTATTTATATGTAGGTAGTATTTCTGCTTTTGTTTTATTTTGTTACTCCTATTTTCCCTTTCTTTTACTTTCCTTCTACAGTACCTTCATATCGTGTCTCAATCTGTCTTTCCTTTTACAATTCGATTTGTTTTCCTTATGTACCGGTACTTATTTTTCTTCTGTTATCCTCATTCGCTGCTGTATTATCGTATTCTTGTTCAAATTTTCTTTCTTATTCCTTTCCCTATAGTGTGCATAATTATCTTCTCGTTCTATCTCTCCTCCTCCTCTTTACCTCCTCCTCTTCATAGCCTCTTTACCTCCACTTCTTCTTCCTCCCCTCCTTCCTCTTTCTTCCTCACTGCCTCACCCCGTTTCCTCTCCCTAGTGGCCTGTTTCCTTCTCTCCTATTTCCTCTTTCCTTCCTTTTATTGCCTCCTCCCCCTTTTCTTAGCTCTCTCCTCTTCCTCTCCGCTTCCTCTCTCATCTTTTACTTTTCACTCATTTTTGCCTTCTCTCGCTCTCCTCAGCTCGTTGCTCTGTTTCTTTTTTTCACTTATTTTCACGTCTCATAATTCCCTCATCGTTTTTCCTTTCTGTTCAATGTACATGTATATATATATATTTTGTTAACACCTTCTCTTTCTCCCCCCCCCCCCCCACCTTCCTTCCTTCCTGACACTCTTAATCCCAGTCTTTTTCCTTGTCTCCTTTACCCCCTTCTTTACATGCATACACTCCTTCTTTCTTGTTTGTATCCATACCTATTTTCTGCATGCATTGTCTTTCCATCTCTCTCCTTCCCTTCTTTCCCTATCCATCCTGCTTCCTTCCCTGCCTTCACATTTCTCTCCTTTCCTCCACCCTAGCTGTCTTCCTCCTTCCTACCTCTCTCCCTTCCTGCTTTCCTCTCCTTCGTGTCTTGCTTTCCTGCTTCCTCTCCTTCCTACCTCTCTCCCTTCCTGCTTTCCTCTCCTTCGTGTCTTGCTTCCCGGCTTCCTCTCAGCCTCCCTGCTTTCTCATCACCTCTTTAATTTACGGGTATATGATGCTATTATTCCTAGCCCGGAGGTGATGGCAGGCAACGTGGGAGGTAGGTTGGCAGGTAGGCAGACAGGCAGGCACAAAGAACATGAGGCCAACAATGAGGTAGGCAGGCAGGCAAATAGGCAGTGAAGGTCGGTAGGTAGGCAGGTAGATTGGTTGATAGGCGGAGATTGAAGAAGGTAGGTAGGTAGGTAGGTAGAAAGGCTGAGAGTGAAGAAGGTAGGTAGATAGATAGACAGGGTGAGAGTGAAGAAGGTAGGTAGATAGATAGACAGGCTGAGAGTGAAGAAGGTAGGTAATTAGAAAGGCAGAGAGTGAAGAAGGTAGGTAGATAGATAGACAGGCTGAGAGTGAAGAAGGTAGGTAGTTAGATAGGTAGACAGGCAGAGTGAAGAAGGTAGGTAGGTAGGTACGTAGATAGGTAGGCAACAAAGAGTGAAGTAGGTAGGTAGATTGGTAGGCAACAAAGAGTGAAGTAGGTAGGTAGGTAGACAGTGAGCATTGTAGATATAAAGACACTACCATTATGAGACCGACAGACAGGAAATAAGGCAGGCAGGGAAAAGGAAATATAGGGAAATATCAAGGTAGTGAAGGTCCCGAAGAAATAAGGCAAAAGAGAGAGAGAGAGAGAGAGAGAGAGAGAGAGAGAGAGAGAGAGAGAGAGAGAGTTATGGAGAGAGAAAGAGAGGGAGTTACAAATGGTGTGAAATAGCGAGGGTGTGTAAAGGAAGGAGGGAGGGAGGGAGGGGAGACAAAAGGAATGATGAGCTAAGGAGGAGTGATGAGAAAGATGGGATATAAAAGAAAGAAAATGGAGATGGAATGAGGGTGAGAGACACTTCCGCCGAGAGAGAAGAAGTGGAGAGATGAGGAGGGAACGAGAGACGATGAAGGCACCATTTCTCTCCATTTTTCCTTCGATTTTTTTTTTTCAGTCTTCCTTATTTTTTTTATCCTTTTTTTCTTTTCTCTTCATTCACTCTTGTTTCATTTGTTCTCCTTTGTGTATTATTGACTTCTTTTAATCAACTCTGCTTCAGTCTTTCTCTTTTTTTATTTCTCCAATCTTTATTATGTTGTCTTTTTTGCGTGCGTTTATTCTTTCCTAAATTATTGTATTCCTGTCTATACCTTCCTCCCTCGAAATTTTCCTATTATTTTTGTAGTTCCTTCCTTTTCCTGTTTTTAACTTTGTTTATTGATGTTTTGTTTTTCCGTTTCACTTCAGACTCCTTACCTGTCCCTTCATATCCATCCCCTTCAACACCGCCTCAGTTTCCTCCGTGTAAGTATCCATGTATCATTTTTATCCCGAGTTGTTTGTTTCCCCACATCCACTTCCATAATGACCTTCCCTCTCCCTGAACTCCCCTTCTCTGCTGTCCCACTCTGTTTCTCTCCACCTCTCCTCCCTTCCCTTTACCCTGCCTTGTTTCCGCTACATCCGTTCGCACGTTAAATCCGAACTAAATCGACACGCCCCGCTGTCACCCCTTCCTCTCCCCCCCATCTGTTATTATTCCGAAGTCTCTCATAGTAAGGGGAATTATTTTGATTTATCCCTCGTCACACATGCTTGCTTTGTTTGTTTACCTTCTTGTGTAATTATTCACTGTACTAACTCTTCTGTTCGGGGCTGTATGGACTTAATTTATTTATCTTATTTTATTCTAGTCCGAATCGAGTTTAGTCCCACCTAACATGTCTTTCCTGAGCCTAACCTTACAACATTCTCAAACTGCTAACTTAACCTGACCAATAAGCTATCCGGTGCATTCTTATCCTAACGTATCCAGACTTCCAGACGACACAAATCTATTCTGTCATAGTCTATATCAGTTCCATCTTATCCTAGCATGACCAACTAACGTATCCAATTCTCTTAACTTAATGAAAGCAAAATACTGTAATCATTCGTTCCAAAAAACGAAATATCCCTGTGACATAACAGACTTGGTCACGCCTCCTCAACTCCCTCGCTCACCCTTTCACGTTTTTAGTCGAGCTTATTTTTAGCGTTTAGAATCGGGTATGTTTTTTTGGAACAATTTTTAGTGTGCATTTTAGGGAGTCGGATGAAAATGTTGACATCAATTTTATGTAATAGTTTTAATTCTACTACTTTTTGTTTTGTATATTATAATTTAGTTTTGGCTCACTCATGTGCAACTTTCATTTGTTAAACATTATGTATGCGAATACTTACAAAGATCTGTAAAGCCATGTAAACGTCACATTTAAAACGAAAAAAAAAAAATATGTACTGGAATTTTGCGTTTTATCATTTATGATTTTAAACTTGTACTTTTATCATATTTATATATTAAATCAGTAATTTTACTACTACACTAATTGAAAACATAGGATTGTAAAATGTTTGCATACTCCTAGTCGTCACCTTACTATGCACACCGAATTCTATGTATATTCTCGTTATATATCGATTGGAACTCTGCAATCGACAGGCTGCCACGGTGAATACATATATGCATGCTGTTATGTATACACCCTCGCCTGCTCACCTCATACCACCTTCCCTGCATGCATACTCGTGGATACATTATGCATGCGTCGGGCATACATGATTTAATACTCTGCAAATATGTGTTTCTCTCTCTCTCTCTCTCTCTCTCTCTCTCTCTCTCTCTCTCTCTCTCTCTCTCTCTCTCTCTCTCTCTCTCTCTCTCTCTCTCTCTCTCTCTCTCTCTCTCTCTCTCTCTCTCTACCAAGCTCGTATAGTCTTTCTTTCCTTCCCTTTATTTCCTTCTTTTCCTTTCCTTCCTCCCTTTCTTTTCCTCCCATCCTTTATTCCATTCATTCCATTCTTCACTCCTTTCTTGTGATACTCTATATTACCATTACTTGCTTTCATATATTCTTCCTTTTCATTAATTTAAGTCTTGTGTCCTTGTTTTCTTTATTAACCTCATGTATCCATCCTCCTGTCCTTCCTTTCATTTAAGTATAATTTTGTCTTCTCTTATTATTTTACACTTCCATTATTCGTTTGTCACATATAAGTTGTTGTTCCCATCATTCATACGTCCAACCAATCCGACTCGTTGACAAAATAGATCCTATTTACTAATGGGGCTTTATGGGAAGCATTAGTTTGTGTTGGGAAGAGATAGTGGAGTGTTAGTGCCCGAAAATAGACCAGCCTACCTCAGTGCCGATGGAGTAGAGGTTCTAGCGTTTTGATGCATTGTTTTGGGGGCTACGTTGACTCCAGTTGCTTAACATAGTATTACTCTCTTAAACCGGTGAATGAATCTCGATAAGACCCTTTTAAACCGTTTTTTATGTATTCATGTGTAATATTCCATGCGAGTTTGGTCAAATTTCAATGGCGTGTGTAGGAAGAGTCCATAATTATACAGTCGCACTAAACAAATGGCAGTTTTTCTGGTCGTTTTTCTAGCTATTCGTGCGTTCATGTCATTTTAATCTCTAATTTTAGGGTCCAGAATATTTTTTGCTCATGCTTGAACGTCTCGACTAAAGCTTTCAGAATCACAGTGTCCTGTACACTAATGCCTACTTATTAAGTTCAGTATATTCACTAGTGCCTTACTCGTAATCAAAATGTACACCAGTGTTTTTTATTTTATTCACTTTTACCCCACAGAACTCCCATCTAAAGAATCACTCTCTTCACCCACAGGTCAGAGTCTGGGCTACGGGTTCGTCAATTACGTGAGACAGGACGATGCTGAGAGGGCCATCAACCAGCTCAATGGCCTCAGGCTCCAGAACAAGACAATTAAGGTATGTCCTGCTCGTTACCACCCTTGTCGGCTAGTTAGCGTGCTTGCTCGGTCTCTTGTTGGCGAGTTAAGGGCAGTTGTTGCTTGGCTAGTGTAGAGTACTTGACTTGCCTCGTCGGTGTGGCCAGGGGGCTTCATTGTTCAGTGGTGTTGCTTGTTGTTCGTGTTTAGGAATTACGGGGACTTGATTACTGAATTATAATTATATAGGTATCTGGATATGCACTTTCGAGACCTAGATATACAATTAAGGGACCTGGTTATCCAATTAAGGGACCTAGTTATACATTAATTTATGGCACCACTTTGGAACTATAATATAATTGCAATTAGTGCCATCATTGGATTACCGTTCGCAGTCATAATAGACATCATCAGTCAGGTGATTGTGGTGTCATATAATAGGTTATTGTGAAGTGAGAATATACCCATGTTGTTGACGAGAAACTCCGCCAGAGTCCTGTAAGCATCAACACATTTCTTACTTGCTTGCAGAATGTCGAAAAGGTTGCTTGTGCTGTTATTACCAGACATTCTAGATTACTTTGGAACGTTCTCATCATTCTAAGACTTGTTACCAAACGTTTTATTTTTTTTTTTTTTTTTTTTTTTTTTAGCTTGAGAAATAGTTAGAGCACTATATCGGTCGCCTTGTCCATAAATCCAGTACATATTTCCACATGGCTGGTGGGTGACCTGGATGAATCCCGATGGACCCAGGTCATGTTAAGGCTATTAATTATGGTCCGTGTTGTGCCGCCTCCAACATATGGGTCGTTAGGCTTGTTAGTGGTTAAGGTTGTTAGGTTTAACGAGGGGTTTACCGTTCACCCAGTGACTTATTCTAGTATATTTTTATTTATTGTGTCGAGTTGCGGTAATCGTCACTTAGTGGATATTTTATGTTATGTCGTTTCTTCAGTCCTTTCGTAAAATTTCGTGATTCTAAATATTTTTCAGATTTCTACAATTACAAAGAAGTATCAGCCCCAACTCTCCCTTTATTGTCATAATGTTGTGGAAGAGACTAATCACTTTATATACTTTGACCATGAACACTGTCATTTATAGAGTAGTGCAGTCAATTTTGTTTGGTCACAACAGTTTTAATCTCGGTTCAGTATCGGGCAGAAGAGATGATGTGACATTTGGTGGTGACTTTTGTAGAGATGATATGATTTAGGTTGGTAAAGTCACGGTTACCCTTTGATCCAGGTCTGGTGGTACTCTTTTTGGTGACGTTTCGACAGGCTAACGTTCCAATAGTTCATGTAATTTGATTTGTTTTCACTTAGTGACTCATTATATATATATATTTTGTTAACTTGTGGCACTATATCATACATAGTTATTTGGAACTCTGATTCATCTTATGCATTTCATTGTGACACTCTTTAATCAACTGCAATCAAATACCTTAATTAATTAAAAAGACTTACCATTATGAATATGTTTATTATGTACGGTACAAAAGAATTTGCTAATTTTATATTCTTTGTACGACACGTGTTTCCTATGTTAATCATTACTATTATGTTAGATTCTTAGAAATCGCTCTCTTCCTGTGTGAATGTATCTGCCTTTACTCTCTTTTACATTATTGTTGTGTGTTTCAATGCATATACATTCGCTAACGCATGTCTGTGTTTGTATATATGAGTAATATGAATTTTTGTAAGTTGTGGGTATATTGATGTGATAGACTGCGTGAGTGTTTACATAATATTAGGGCCTTTGGATACGTGTGTGTATATGTAGGGAATATTTTACTGTGGTGTATGTTGTGCTGTATATTTGACACGCGTGGGTGAGTGTGTACAGTATGTACTGCATATTGGTGGGATAGAGAGTGAAGTGTAGCGTGAAGTGGGTAGTGTGTGATGTGGTAAAATGGAAAACTGCTCGTGCGTGTTTGTCTCATTTAGGGAGTAACCTGTATGTGGGCGAATATGAGGGGGCTTCTAACTCCTCCAAAGTCAATATGTTACCCTATTAATGTAGGTAAACAATGAAACCATCACAGCTTACGTTCTCATCAGTTACTCGAAATATACTGTAGGTTGGTTAGGTTAGGTATGGAGGAAATGAGGAAAGATAAAGTATAGACTGTACTGTATGTGTATTTTGGGTAATTGATGGAGGGATGTGGTGAGGTCGTGAACTAGTTAACGCTTTACCAACATTTTACACACACAAGGGATGGAAAGTTGAAGTAACTTTGAGGTGTGCGACTTTGAAGTGTGTTCAGAAATTTCCGACTTGTGAGGTAAAGCGCTAAGAGGTGAATTGGGTAGAATGATGCAAGTAAAATTTTGTAACATAGTCTTTAGTATTCCAAACTAATTACCGCTCTGAATCTTAAGAGGTATATCAATTAATTAGTAGGATAATACTGCGCCACTCATAGTTGTTCAAACCTTCCTCTTCACCCTTAATTGAAAGAGAACTTATTAGCCAGTTTACAACACCAAAGATCGTAAATGTTCTCTACATTTCCGTGCTTGATTGACCCAAATTTAATGCTATTCAATACTTAAAAGGTATATAATTAGTCATGCTGTTTAGTAGTAGTAGTAATGGTAGTAGTAGTCGAAGTTTAAGATAAATGTTATAGCGTTCAGGTCAATTCAATTAGGGCTTTGAAAGGGACATCATTGGCAATTTGCTGATCGGGGCAGGGGGGAGGGAAGGGCCTGGCGGTGAAGTTTGGCAACGTCGGGATTGTTTACATTGCGATGGCGGCATTTGCGCTCGGTCCTGCATGCCTCTCCTTTCATGTTGAGCCGCCCCCTCTTTTCCTTTGTTTACTCGCATTCCGTTTTCCGTTTGTGCTTGCCTACGTTTTTTATTGCCTGTTTGTACCAGCCAATCAGTAGTGTGGGCGTGTGTTTACAAGTTTATTTACTGTGGCATGTTGGCTATTTGTCTTCACCTGCTATTTTGGGTTTTTTACTTGTATTTGTGTATTTTTCCAGTGATTCATTTTCCCTTGTTGCTATTATTATTTACGTCGCTTGTTTTGTGAATTATGTAATCCATATGATGATGTTATAACTTTGGTAGATATTTAATATGTATAATGTCTCAAGTATTTAATTTGTGTTGTGATAAAAACATGTACACTACCGGTACCTCAGATTTGCCTGTTTCTGTAAGAGACGGCAGGATTTACTCGCGCACGGTTGACTCAAGCTTGCTCTGTGATGGTTACAATTTTTAGAGTCTCTTTCTTAGTCTTCTCTGGGTTAATATTTACACAGACTAATAAATCTCTACGTGCAGTATTAGGTTGTATCAGACTTTATAGACACTTGAAGCGTATGAGTTCAGAGATATTAAGAATCCTCAGTCCTCAAATATGTAACTACAGTATAACGTACTCTTGAGTCTTCCAAACGAGAGGTAGTGTATGTGAGCTTTTCATTCTATATCATTAATAGGACTTTATAGATAATTCTGCCTTCCGTAATGTGTGTACAGTTGTCCTCCCTGTGTTTGTTAAGCATTGCAACATATTCAACACACCTTGCATGACTGAGTACGTGTCGTTGAATCCCCGAACCTCGATTCCCTAAAGTGGTCTGTGATAGAGATGATGTGGTCGACTAGTGTTTGGACTAGACTACCACAAGCAGCAGCACCCCTTTTGGAGTAGTGTATTTTGTGACACTTTATTGGAGTAAGTAACCTTTCCCTGGCCCCCTTTAACCTTACTTTGAGAGTCTGCATCTAGTTTCTCCTCTTTCATCATTAACTCGCGCACTGATTATTTATTTATTGCTAGCCTGTCAGTATTTGGAAGGGTGCAGCGCTTCTCACTTGGTTTGTGGACTATTTTGTACTACACCAATTCACTCCCGTCGTACAGTGTTTTATTGCCTTCACAAAAGGGGTTTACAAAAGGTTATGGTGTCACTCATGTTTTTGTTTGTTTTATAAATTAATTATTAATATTAGTGGTTCTATTTTATTAGTAATAATGAAGTTAGATTGGTTACGTCCGTAGAGTATTTTTTTACATTTGCGAGGGAATACATTTCAGTCAAGTGCCTTCTAGTTTAAAGTTTATTTCGAATGAATTGATGGTCTCTAGATGCCTTACGCCTTATAGTGTTTAAGTGATAAACACTAACTGGCGAAATGGAGGGCTACAGAATTTCTCAAACTAGGTCAAGGTTACAAATTCCTGAGAATGCGATTAATGTATCTGTTTTGTAACCTTGTATAGAGGAATCGATAGCCTCCAGTTGGGTCACATTGTATTAACCCTCTTTTCAACACCGGACACATTGTATATTTTCTACACTGGAAATAGCCGAGTATAAATGTTCGTGCCTGGGACCAGTGTGTAAGAGTATTGAGTGCTGTGAATAACGTTTGCAATGCTGAACACACGCAATGAATACCTTGTCGTCTTGTAATGTGTACCTTGCTGAACTGTCATGACTCTATATCCTTTGTAACCCTCGCTGTTACCCTTTGTAATCATCCACGGTGTTTATTGCAGTAGAATGAAGCTTGTGTGTGTGTGGTGTATATTTGCATTTTATTCACGTGTTGTGATGTTTTTGTAGGCGAGTTGTATCCTTTGCTTGTTGTGTATGTAGTGTGTGTTTGTATATATATCCATCCACGTACAGTCACAATCAAATATCCTGCATGAAGTGAATGAAAGTGAGCCATTTGAGTCAATCACAATAATACCACGACTAACAGCTGTAGTTTTTCATCATCTTTCGAGGCCGTTTCATTTGATGGTGTTGCAGAATTATTGTGCGTGATTGTACTTAGTTGCTTGTCGTTGTAGTTACGTGAATTGAGTTTGTAATTGTTATTCATTTTGATTAGATTCTATACGTGTCATCATTGATTGTTTGCTTGGCTTGTTTAATATATTTCTGAGTTATTATTTAAGTGATAATTGAGTTATATTTTGCTTTCTTAGATATCATGAATTTAGAGCTTGATTTCTGTGCATATTATTATCTAGGATGTTTAGTATGATATTGCATGGCTTTCAGTGTTATTCATGAAATACTTTCTTATTTGCAAGTACTTAACTATGTATCCTCCCTGTACCGCCAATATATATTCTTGTTTTGTAGTGTGAATAATTTGTATTAGGTTCAGATACATACTTATCTTAGGATTATGATGGTTACCAATTGAATGAAGCATACTATGAGTCAAGGTGGGATGAATAAAGTCAGTGTGTAGTTTATGGAATCATCATGACGTCAGATAATGTGGAGAGAGGAATTGTGTGGGAGAAAGGTCAGGAGAGAATTAAGAAATGTTAAGTGAGAATGTAGTTAAATTATAAAGGGATTGTGAGTGACGTGTGAAATCGACTGAGTACCATTATTGACAGTGTCAAGGTGTGGCCCCTCTGTGTGTTACTGCTGGTAAAGTGAGTGTTCCTAAATATGCTGTGTGTTGCTGAGACAGTAATAATTAAAGCCAGGCGAAGATACCAAGTAATAGATAATGTAATAGAAAAGCTTACTCATAAACAGGACGGAATAGGTGTAGTGAATATTATATACTGTTTGTATGGAGGCTTCCCCGGCTTAACTCTTTACTTCCTGTGAGGCTTAAAAGTGCAGGGGTCATAAATTTCTTCGGGATATCATGTTAAAGTCTAATAAGCTTACCTTAAATTCTATGGTATTTTATTTAATACTATACAGGCTTATGAGAAGTGTGATACAGAGTGTGTGAAATATCGACATGTCCACTGGTTACTTGCTCTGTTCTGTTTAGTGTTAGTGTGTGGTGAGGTCAATGAATCATCTTGGTAATCATGTGACTGCTTCTTGGTCTCGTCAAGAAACTTGGTACGGCATATGAAAATAATATTGTTAAACTTGAAGATTAGAAGTTAGAACGCGGTACGTTAAGAAGGAATTCCACTGGCTTTAATTGGAATGTCAACAGCAAGAGTGGACGTGGGTGTGAGAGCATAACAAGGAGGGTAGTGACAGTAGCAGGAGGGGCGAGAGTAATAAATATTGGCTGTGAAGTTGAGAGGAACGAGTGTGACAGTGACAGTAACTATGCATGTTTGGAGTGCCAGCAAGGGAAGGAATGACAGTACGAATGAGTGAGCGGAATGAAAAGTTACAATGATGGTGCAAGTGGAGAATACAGTAAGAGTCACAGAGAGTGTGGTATGGTCAAGTGTAACGTGTTGATGAGTGTGTGACAATGGAAGAGAACCCGTAGTAGTGTGACTAAGTGAAGAGGACGGATTATAGATGTGTGTGTCTGTGTGAGAGAGAGAGAGAGAGATAGAGAGTTTATGTGATTGTGCGTACGTGCTTGTCACTTCCAGCTAAATAAAAAGTGCTATTGAGAGTGTCAGTAAGAGCATAATGTCTAGTATTGGAGGCAGTGATATCAGAGGGCTGGTATGGGCCACTCACTCGTGACAGGTGTCGTACGCGAGGCCCAGCAGCGAGGCCATCAAGGGGGCCAACCTGTACGTGTCTGGCCTGCCCAAGTCCATGACCCAGCAGGACCTCGAGGCCATGTTCAGGGCGTACGGATCCATCATTACCTCTCGCATCCTCTGTGACAACATTACCGGTGAGTTCCAACAACACACTTTTTGTACGTTGTTTGTTTTTACTCCGATATCATTCTTATTTTATTTTTCCTGTGTTTCCTTACTTTCGGTGTTGCAGTGAATATTTGTTATCTTTGCAGCATTCACGCAGACTAACATCATACATTTTTATTTAATTGGGAGGTACAGTGTTGTGAAATTTAGATCAGCTGATTCTTTCAAACAATTTCAAGCAAGAAACAATTTAAAAAAACATTATAATTATTTATTATTCTGGTCCTGGCGTACTTTGGAGGAATGATGGCGATCTAATGCACCAAATGTATAGACTTTCCCATAACCACTTGACTGACACATTACAAATTCCCTTCTTCGTCATCCCTTGCTGACATTACCTCTGAGCAATGACCTTACACATACAGTCGTGGTCAATAGTAATAATCCACATTGGGGTAACTCACGTAAGAGTTTGACAGATTCCCTCTGTTTCTTAGCTGATAAACTTTCCAATAAATAGATTAAGTACCATTTTTTTTTATTACAAGCAACTACACAGTACTCAAAACAATAACTTCATATGTGCTCGTAAAAACATTAGACAGTAAATTGTTGAGCTACTCATATGTGGATGATTATTATTGTCCACGACTGTACATATATATATTTACTTAGGTATTCTCTTCAGTGACGATTTCCTCACTCTACATAACGAATTCACTTCATTGCTGCCTTTCCTTTACTTCTCGCATATTTTCTCACTCCTCACCAATACTACTTGTAATGATTAACGGAAGTCGTCACCGCCCGGGGAGTAGAGCACCTGGGACTTGTAACGCCTCCGGTATTAGTTAATGGACACTTTCATCACCTTCGTCAGATAATAATATTGTAGCAGGAGAATATTATTGTCAGACTCAGCCTCGTAGACGTCTAGGAGTAACTTTTCATTATACATACATATAGTTTCCAAATCTACCATCGTTACTTCTTCACAACTTTACCCCGGTGCATTATTTTCTAGTTCACATTTATTTCCTACAATTAAACCCAAGCGCATTATTTCCTTTATCAAATATAACCCTCAGTTACTTACATTTTTAACCTGTCGCATTGTTCTCTGTATCACATTCCTTTCTCACTTCCCTTTTCATATAATTATTTATCGTATTCACAGAGAGCATTACCGGATTCTAAACCCCTCGCGTTTCTCCTTAACTTTACTCATTACCAACTTCATTATCATCTCTGGCAGTCTTGGCCGATGAGTGTTACGCATTCCACCCCTCATGAATATCTCACTGGATGCTCTCTCTCTCTCTCTCTCTCTCTCTCTCTCTCTCTCTCTCTCTCTCTCTCTCTCTCTCTCTCTCTCTCTCTCTCTCTCTCTCTCTCTCTCTCTCTCTCTCTCTCTCTCTCTCTCTCTCTCTCTCTCTCTCTCTCTCTCTTTCTCTTTCACACACACACATCACTTAATCGGACAGCACACTTATTCTCAACACTTGACTGCATAATATGACATCAAATACAGTATATATATAAACATATTATAATTACAACACTACGCAACTGTGAATAGTCCTCGTAACACCATACATACCTTAGGCACACACCATACAACGCAAAACAAAATACGAATAGAAAAAACGTAGGCGAAACATTATTTTGTAGCACACACATACACACACACCACAAAAGACTGAATAGAGTGCACACACAGACGGTATATGCACTAACGAGAAGCATTCAGTCAGCTAACGCGTTCTGACAGGGGCATTAATTTCTCTCTCTCTCTCTCTCTCTCTCTCCCTCCCTTACACAACGATAAAGTCTACGGAATCCACACATCAAGATTCACTCACTCACCGATAGAAAGATTCACAATTATGTCAACGTACTCAAAATATAATATGTATTCAATAAATATGTTGAAATAATGGAAGAAAAGTATTGACACCCCATCTGTGTATCTATCTGTCTCTTTGTGTCCTTTCGTCTGTCTATCTGATTTTTTTACATTTAAACTACATATAACTTAATGAATATCTCGCCTTCATTTCTATTCTGTTATTGACATGTTATTTATTGTATTGGTATTTGTTATTATCCATTATTTCAAGTTTACATATTATATTCCTCTTGTGTATGTGATATTAATGTTTATAATTTTCATGTTTTCAGTGTAAATTTGTTTCTGAAAATACTTGTTTTGCTGCTGTTCATTATTTAATACTTTTATTGCCGAGAATCACATTTTGAAATAGTAATGAGCTACAGTACTTTATTTTATATAGTTGTACTAGAAAAAAGTGTACGATTATTTTAGTTGAAGTAGATTACGTAATAGAAAACAATTATTATTATTATTATTGTTGTTATTATTTATTATTATTATTATTATTATTATTATTATTATTATTATTATTACATTTGTTTGTTTGAGTAATCATAGTATTCAACACGTGTACCGCAGTGTTAGTTCGTCATTCCATGCGTTCCCAAACGACACATACACACCCTTGACCACAAACAAACTAATCAACCCTTCCATAACTCTCTCTCTCACACACACACACACCCTTGACCACAACCTAACTAATCAAGCCTTCTGTCACACACACACACACACACAACGCTTTCCCAGAAAACGGTGGTGTGTGCCAAAAACATACATGACTTTAAAGAAAAATATGATAATTTGTATTTTAAAAAAAAGGAGAAATTAACGAGCTTGACTCAAACCTATAGAGATACGAATTGGTAAGAACAAATAGGTAAGAACACACACTTGACCACAAACTAACTAATCAACTCTTTCATCACACAAACCCACTTGAACACAAACTAACTAATCAATCCTTTCATCACACACACACACACAGCCTTGACCACAAACAAACTAATCAACCCTTCCATCACACACAAACACACAGACACACACAGCCTTGACCACAAAGTAACTAATGAACCGTTCCATCTCCCTTCACCTCGCCTGGCAGGACTGTCCAAGGGAGTGGGTTTCATCAGGTTCGACCAACGCATTGAGGCGGAGCGGGCCATCCAGAAACTGAACGGTACCATCCCCGAGGGTGCGGCCGAACCCATCACGGTCAAGTTTGCCAACAACCCCTCCAACAACAACAAGGCGGTGCCCCCACTGGCTGCCTACCTGTCCCCCCTCACCCGGCGCTACGGGGGGCCCATCCACCATCCCGCGGGCAGATTCCGCTACATTCCGCTATCCCCGTTGACCAGGTTTGTGTTGTTGGCGCAATGAAACGAAAACAAAAAACGAAGAAAAACAAAAGAACAAAAAGAAAAAAACTCCCCCACCCACCAAAAAAAATATATATATATATTTTCATACGTAGCATAAACAAACAAACAAAATGCAGAAAATGACATGAAAACCAAACAGTAAAAAAAAAAAAAAAAAAAAAAAAATCGGCGACTCGCGGGTTATTCTTGTCATTTCTCTATCGTAGTAGCGCTGTGGTTCCCCCTCACCCCAAACTTAGTGACCTGATTTTTGCGTTTTTCTTCTGTTTTGGTTCCCTTTTCCGTTTTTTCCTCATTTTGTTTTGATTTGTTTTTCATTGGTATTTAAATGTGATTGGTAATTTATTATTATTATTATTATTAGTTTTATAAAGAGATACGTATACTTGAGTTCCTTTGCTACTTGTTGTTGATGTTCCTGTGTTTTATTTTTGAGGTAATAGTTCTAAATGATTTGTGTTCCATAGAGATTTGGTTACAGTTACGCTTCCTTGGTTTGTCCTCTCCTCCCTCTCTCAATCCCACCTTTTATCTCTGCCTCCCACTCTCTAACCTCTTCTCTGTCTCCACTTCTACTCTACCCTGTCCATCTGTCTCTACTTCTACTTTACCCTGTCCTATATCTTTGTACTGACATCTATTTGATAATCTGTCACTCCCACTATCCACCTCTCTCTCTCTCTCTCTCTCTCTCTCTCTCTCTCTCTCTCTCTCTCTCTCTCTCTCTCTCTCTCTCTCTCTCTCTCTCTCTCTCTCTCTCTCTCTCTCTCTCTCTCTCTCTCTCTCTCTCCACTTTATTCTCCCATTTAGTTTTCTCCTTCATCTGCCTGACTCTTTCTACCTCTTCCTCTCTCTTTCTTTACATTTCCATCTGTCCTTTTCTCTTCTACTTAATGTTTTTTTACCTTTACATGTCTCTCAACTTATATTCGTCATTTTTCTGCCTCTTCTAGAGTATAACTTCTGTCTATGAATTAGGATTTCTCACTTTTTTTTCTCCTGCTATTCTCGATTTCTTTCAGTCTCGCTTCCTCTTCATTTCTACATTCTTCTAACTCTTGTCTCCGATCTCTTCTTGCCCTTCTCCTTTCTTCCATTCATGCTTTCCCTTCTGTCTCCCACTCTTTCCATTATTCCTTATACTGTCTCTTTATAGTTTCTTTCCTCTCCTACCTTACAATCTTCCGTCCCTTTCTTTAACATTTCTACCTGCCCTCTTCCCTTCCTTTCCCTGTCTCAGATCTAATTCTTTTTTACCAGTTCAGTATTGCTTTTCTTGTACCTTGCTTCCTGCTCTATCGATTTCTTAATCTCTCTGCTGCCTTCCACCCTTCCTCACTTTCTTTTCAGTTATCTTCCTTCCTACCTACCTTTATTCTTCCGTCTTTCCTTCCTTCCTTCCTTCTTCCATCCTTCCTTCTCTCCTGTATTTCCCTTCCCTCTCACCTTTCCTCTGTTTTTTATTTTTCTGTTCCACTACCACAAATATTTTCAAAAAAAAAAAAAGCTAACCAGATAATTAAAAAGGAGAGCGAAAAACTCATCATTTGCATATCTTTAATTATAGTTTTATTGCTCCTCTCAAGAATTCTCAACTTTTAAATCTTTATACCTAAAAAGGATTAAGTTGTGTTTTTCTGTTTAAAAAAATGGCAGTAATGTTTAAGGAGGTTTTAATTTAGTCTGTAGCTTTTACTAAGTGTTTCTTCTGACTATTGGCTTCTTCCCCCTCTCTCTTTACTTGTCTGTCTCTCCCTGTCTACCATACCGCCATTTTTATCATCATTTTCATCATCGTTGTTTACAATATTAATTAATCTGACCCTGTGCTCTCTTACATAGTCATTATTGTCATTTGTCTATCTTCATTATATCCCTCGGCATCATCAACATCATCATCACCATCATATTATTCATCATCATCATTATCATGGTCACGTAAATTATTATGACTGTTTCACGTATTCGTTGTCTGACATTATATCAGCATCATCATCTACACTTCAAATCACAGTCATCATCATCATCATCGTGGTGTCTCATATTTTAGCTTTAGTACGGTAGTAAGTTTCATATTCCTTCAGGCTGTACCACTCGAACGTCACACCCTTGTCGCCTGTCATTCATAACTCGTCATAATTTGCCCACGTCTTCCACCAACTAACTGCTATATGACCTCGGGTGTTCCGGTGCCTAATATCAATCAATCAATCAATCCACCAACTAACTGTGTCTCAATACCATAATTACCGTCGCTGGCACACTTGGCAAAAGAATATAATTGCCCTTCTAGCATATATTATTGAATCAGGTGGCGTACTTTGTTATTTTTGCCAATTTATTACCACGGTTACATGTATACAGAAAATAACATAATTGTTACTGTACAGTCGTGAACATTGAACCCTTTCGCTTTTCCTACTCTTCAGCCAGTGTTGATAATATTGCAATGTAAATTTTAAATTATCTCTGTTAAAAGTAAGTAAATAAGTAATATATAAAGAGAATTATTAGTAACACTATCTATTGTATATAATTAAGGAGAATAAACATTTCTGTTGTCCTCATGCTCGTGTGTTTACAAAGTGTACATAAGCATCATTTCAACCTATAGACATGTATATAATTATAAATTTGAGATGAGAAATGTGTGTCTGCACTTGTACAGTTCCGTGCTTTTGAAAAGGAGACACTGTTTCATTTCTTTATGTTATATGTGAATATGTTAATCTTATTGTCCCTATTCATCTCACACACCCTTCACTAGCTGATGGCACAGAAGCAGCAACTATTTTGATACGTCCCAATAACTGTGTGGAAGGAGTGAGGCAGTGTCTCTACTTGGTTTGCTCTAGACTTGTACCATTCCTCTCATCAAAAGACTTGCAGCAACCACAATCATTTACCATAGACTTACAGCAACCATAATCACCAACATCAGTTACGGTGGCAGCTAGTTTAGGGATCACAGAAAGTTTTACAAATTTAAGGGACTATTTAGGAAAGGTGACTTAGATACTCATCACATTCATTTCACTAGTCATCTATACCACCACCACAAAAATGTTTTCCCTGTTTGTTACAGTCTATGATGTAACAATTGTTCATATAACCCTAATATTGTTAACACCTACCACGCCCATGTTATTAATAGCAAAATGTGGGTTTAATGATGATGATTATTATTTTAATAATGATAATGATGGTAAGAACTATGATAATAGGATGATAATGATAATGATAATAATGATAAAACATGCATGTGACCATAATTGTTGTAACGAAATTGACATTATGAACTATTGACAAAGGACCAAAGTTTACATTCAGTTGTGGTCTGGGGCGCCTCCTTAGCTCGACCAATGAGGGGCTTTGCTTTGAACACGCCCCACACAACCAACCAGTGAGGTGAAGGTAGGAAAGGTGTAATGCAGATGTAAACAAAAGCACGTGGTTTTTGTTGACATTGACGATGTGAATGAGATGCTGAATATTGAGAGAGTAAGATAAAAAAAAAAAACATTTTAACAAGGACGACAGTAGGAGAAGAAGTTGATGAGTATGAAATAGAAACAAAAGAAGGAAAAGTGTTTGACGAATTTCTAACAGGAAAAAAAATAAGATATAATTGAAGGGAAAACAGACTGAATGAATTGTGTAGATAAATGGATAAACAGCTTTGTCTGTGGTACAAGATTACCAGGGGAATCAGAATTAGATCAAAAGATTCCGGGACCAATCTAAATTTATATATGATATTATTTTATTCAGAATGGGGTTGGATGCATGTGATTTATTTGGGCCATCAGAGAAATCACTGCTCATTATATAGCTAACTTGATAATTAGGTCTGCTTTTGATGAAGGAAATTAGCACGTCAAACTGAACTAAGCCAGTAAATTGCTTTGTTCCGTGATAACTCCCACCCAGAATTTACAGAGAATTAATTGCCAATGAGCGATGCAAGTTTTAAGTTTTTAGACAAGCTATTATCAGACTCGGCAGCTTTGCGGTGTTGATGCTGTTAGTGGTGAAGCATTTAGGAGTGAATGTTATAAGGAAGTGATTGATTGTAGTTTACGTTTAATAGAGTACAGGGAAGTGACTGGTAATTGGATTCATGCTTTTACCTGAGCATTTAGTATTTTCTATCAACGTACTACTGCAAGGGATTGGATGGTAATGGGCTTAGTTGATATTAAAAAGCTGTTTATTTTGTTATTTGGCTTCGTAACATGGAAGATTGTTCGTATTTGAGTTTTTAAATATTTCAACAGTATGTTTTGATATGAGAGAGAGAGAGAGAGAGAGTGTGTGTGTGTGTGTGTGAGAGAGAGAGAGAGAGTCTAGTGGAGGGGAAAGAAGGGAAAGGAAAGTTAAAATTGACATTTTAATGGAACAAGAGAACGGGAAGAGAGGCTGGGAGGGAAGGGGAAGAGGGAGGAAGACAAGAAAAAATAAATGGTGTGATAAAAGGGAGGAAAGGAGGACAGAGCAAAACAATAAGATGGAACACTAGATATGACAATAAAGAGAGAGGGAGTGAGATTGAGATTGAGAGAGAATGAAAGTGAATGAGTAAACAAGAGGGTACAGCTGGAACGCATTACTATAAAGTGACATACAGGAAAACTCTTAGGGAAACATTAACCACGTTTCGTTAAATATTTTGCGCTCATTTTTTAATTGCCTGGTATGCAGAACAATTATTTTATCATATTTATAATTATTACTGTTGTTATTATCATTATTATTATTATTATTATTATTATCATGTTTATTATATTGCTTGATATTATTACTCTCATAAATGATTTTTATTAAGTTTTATGAATGTTTATCGAATATTGCTTTTTATCATCATTATTAATGGCCTATATTTTGCTCTGATCTTTACCATTGCCACCATCAACATCATCATCATCACCATTACCATCATCAACACTACCATTATCATATTACCATCATCATTCACAATTATGATTCCTCACGCCCAAACAATCTAATCATATCATTCTCGTTGTCACTTTTCTCTTTCTTTCTCATATTCTCGCTTTCTTTTCCTCTCTGCCTCATTCACCTCCCTCTCCCCTTCCCTTCTATGTATGATCTGTATGTATAGCTTAGATATTTTTTTTCCATATTGCACAAAATGTATTACTTTCTGCACATGGACATTTGTTGTGGTACAGTTACCTACACATCCACATGGTACAGTTAGTGGGTCGGTTCTCTCTCTCTCCCCCTCCCTTCCTTCTTCCCTCTTGGTGATTTATGAACCCAAGAGTACCCACTCGTGATTCCGGAAAAAGATTGAGTGTTGGAGTTAGTGGTATACGAGTCAATATTAGTTTTGCACATCATGGAGAGAATTGACAACACTTGTGTTGTCAAAGTGTTGCCACTACATGCATATTTACATACACAACATTGTTATAACCACATAAATATTCATTCATATTTATGATATGCGTAAAGTTATGCATTCGCCAACAAATGTACATTGATTAACATGTATAATGCATCAGATACCACCAAGCCAAACAAATTGCAGTATGTTTGTATACATATTTACACAGACAGGTACATATTTGCCTGGCTTTTATGGGAAACTTCACCTACAAAAATTAACAGATGTACCTGTATGGCTCTGCCATATAGGTTACACAGGCACTCGTTTACACTGTGCACAGATTTACACAAACTGAAGACACATAGAGAGAGAGAGAGAGAGAGAGAGAGAGAGAGACCACCATACGCAGTTGGGTTGAGGTGAGCGTGACCACTTACAGTATACCTTCCCCCAACAACTACACCAACCTTATCCCTTATAGAGCATGGTGTTGGGTATGAGTAATACCAGCCTCCAAATATGTACAGTAAATCACAACTAGAGAGAGTAGTACAGTGTTGACAACATTTAAATAGGAATAGGTTGAGTATATTTGTGTCACGAATGCCTGGCTACAACTGTGTTTACTATACAACACACACACACACACAGCTTACTTTTCTTGATTCCACAAACTCTTAAATGTAGTTTGGTGGGAGGTGGTGGTTGGGAGGTGGGGAGGGACCTTAGTAATATTATAAGGTGAGATGAGGTGGAGGGAAGGTGTTGGGGAGGGGAGGGTAGGGAGGACACAACCATCCACCCCTACCCTTTCACCCCCCACTCACCACCCTCCTCCTCCCTCCCCACTAGTTCACCTCCCCCTCCTCCCTCCACACCATCTCTTTATCATTAGCCTCTACCGCCTGCTCATGTCACCATTACAGCTATGATATGATATGATAATGGCCCTTGTGTTATGGTGTTTGGTTTATATCTTTTGTTATCAACCTTTATCTCTTCTCCTGTCTTGGTTATCAATTTTGGTTTAATTTGTTTCCAGAATTCCTTTTATTATTGTTATCAGTACTTGAGTTTTTTTGTGTTCTATTTTTTCAGCTGAAATTATTAGTTGTATTACTGTTTTTAGTTTGTGTTATTGAAGTTTTTATTTTTAGTATGAGTTGATGGCTGTGTATATTTCATTTGGTTTACTATGTTCAGCTTGGTTTAATGTTGCCACTTGCGATGCGGCGGCCATGCGCAGTGGCGGCGGCGGCAGCGGAGGCGGCGGCGGCGGTGGCGGCGGCGGCAGCGGTAATGGCAGTGTTGTTCCAGAAATCGGTTCTCTCCCTACTTACCACAACCACCACCCCATTTTTTTTCCCTCTTGTGTGTTTCCACATGGGAATTTAAATTTTAACCAACCACTGCCCAGCCACCAACACACCACACGACCTCCACCTCCACCACCCACACCACCACCTCCACCTCCACCACCCACCACCATCTCTTCAGTCCACCACTTTCTTGCAAAACATAGAATGCCAACTGAGGAGGAGCCTTGATTGACAAAGTTACATTGTTGCTTCTCCAAGGGGCAGTAGTGTTTCGAAGTATGCCAATAAAGGCTTGTCCTCATTTGGTCTTCATTTTTGGCTGCTGACTATAAATTTACATCCTGACCTTCAACACAACAACCACCACTACTGCTACTGTTTTTTTTATCTTTCACTGTCAGCAACACCAGTTTGTTCTCTATTATAGGAATGTGTAGGTAATACCAGCAGTTATTGTGGCTCCCTTCCCTCACTAACAATGACACTGGCATCACAAATACACTTTACTACCCATCCCTCACCATGGCCATGCCTTCAGCACCACAACACTTATACCCTTTGTAAAGCTTTCACAAACCTGTCAAATACATCACCACTACTATCAACCACCACCAGCAGTGTACCTGCACCACCTGAAATTCACCCGCACACTGTTTTCCTTATGACACACCTCTACATCATTTATGTCCTCAACAACACCACCACCACCTCAGCAGCAGAAACCACCATATTTACATCCCATAAAAATCTACCATCATTCAGCCCCCAAGCACCACCACAATACCACCAATTCTGTTCTACCTGTCAGGACTGTACAACATTCTGTTCTACCTATCAGACCTGTACAACATTCAATTCAACATGACCTCAGCAGCAACACCACAACAGTCTAGAGTCTACACACACACACACACACTGACACATGCACTCCCAGTTCTGCCCTGGTAGCCAGCACTAGCGACCCCCCCCCCCCCCCCCAGCCCAGGTCACCACCAGAGGTTCAACTCGCCCCCTGCCGCCCGCCGCCCGCCCACCCACCGCCTGTCTCTGACCACAACATCAAGCCTGTCGTCCTTTTCAGACATTCCTTGGTGTTCCCACAAGTGAAAACGATAGATTCACTGCCGGAGGACACTACAAACCTTACCCAAGATATGAAAACCAAGTTAGTGTAAGTGTGACCATTCGCCCACTGATCTGACTGCCCCCGCCCTCATGCCCCCACCCCGTCCCCCTCTCACCCTGGCCCCCCGCCTACCACTTGCCACGTCTGAGGGCTGAGGTGGGCGTGGGGTGGGTGAAGGGGGGCGTGTGGGCGTGGTGGCGGGGGTGGAACACAGTCTGCTTGGGACCTGAGCCTGGGAGTGTTAGCCTACTATAGCAGCTCCACCAGCCACCTCCACTGACACACTAACTGGCGCAGAGCGGCGCACGCTGGCTGTGCCCTTCCCCGCCCCGACCTACCCTCACCTGTCCTACCACCCCCTCCCCATACCCGCCCCGAATTGCCCCATTCTTGCCTTTCCTTGACCCTCCCCATTTTCTTTTATCTGCCTGCTACTATCAAACCCTGCCATGAACTACAGTTCATTAGCTACTCTCATCTACTTTAAGCATCCGTGTCTGTGGTCCTTACCCAACCCTTGTCTTGCCCAGTGTCATCCATCACTATCTCTTCTCTGTATCCTTTTTCTCAGTCCTACCCGACTTTATCTTAGCCTACCCTGCTATGCAAACAATCCCTTTTCCCTATCCTGCCCTCCCAACTTTACCTCAACTCAACCCAGCATAACTAAAACCTCATCTTTCCCAGACCATGCTGACCCACTTTAACCTTATACATCTCAATCCAGTCTGTCTTCTTCAAACCCAGTCCTAATCTTTCCTGTCCCACTTCATACCAGTCTTCAACAACCCATCTCAACCCAACCCAGCCAGATCTTTTCTTACGTACTTTATTCAACCCTCAACTCAACTTATACTCTTTAAACTCAACCCAATTCATCTCAGCCCTGCCCTGTCCAGACGAATCCAAACCAGTTTAATTTTACCCGTCCTAACCCTATCCAGGTTTTCTAAGCCCACCGGTCCTTAATATAGTTTCACCAACCCCATCCCAACCCATCACTTCCTATCCCTTCCCTCCAAAAAGCCCCGCCCCTTCCCGTCCCAAACGAAACCTGAGTTTTTCTGCAGTTACTAATCATAGCAGTAATGATATTGTGAATAGTGATGATGATAATACAATTAACTGATAATAATTATATTAAAATAACAATAATAATAGTAATGAAGATTATTGATGGATATATTATGATAATGAAGAATATCAACGATGATGATTATTATGATAGTAATAATAGCAGTACTAATAAAAGTTTATGATAACCAAACTAATAGCAAGTGGCAACAACGCATATCTAAGAGACGATTTAATATGTTTGAGTTGATTTATTTATTTATTTATTTATTTTTTATTTTTTTCTGGTAGTAATTGCATTTTCTTGTGAGTGAAGTGTGCCATTTGTGAAACCTAACCTGACCTGACTACCTAAATCCATGAACCTACCTTTTTTCACTCCTGATCCCCCACCTCATGTGCTTCCTCCTTTCCTGTTATCCATATATCCTCAGCCATCCTCCTATCCTTCCTCCACCCTTTATATTCACACATCATCCTCTATTCCTCCCTATCCTTCCCCCTTGCTTCCCCCCTTTTTTTACATCCTCTGTTTCCTTCATTCCCATCCCTTTACTCTTCTTTCTCTTTCCCAGTTCTCCCAACCCTTTCCCTTCCCAGTTCACCACCTTTTTCCCTTCCCAGTTCCCCTTAATTTTTCCTTCTCAGTTTCCCTCCTTTATCCCTTCCCAGATTCCCTCCTTTATCGCTTCCCAGTTCCCTTCCATTTTCCCTTTCCAGTTCCCCTCGTCATTCCCCATCCCGTACTCCTTTACTAGTACCTCCCCACTCCGATATGTCACTTGCCCGTCCTTCGATTGTCATACCTTTCCTCAACCCCTACACTATCCCCCACCCACCTATTCTTTTCCATCTACCCAGTCTTATCTACTGTCACTGTCCATGGACCCACCTCCCCTCTTCCCTTTCCCTCCCCTCACCTCCAGTCCTCCTGTGTCCCAATTCTTCCCATTTCCTCACTTTTCTTCACCCCTCTTATTACCCATCCACCATCCACTAACCTTCACTCATCACCCTTTTCTACCTTGCTCCCTTCCTTCCTCTCCTTCCCCATTACCATCCCTTCCTTATCCAGAATCTAATTTTTGAATTATGATGATAAATATTATTAGTGTCTAATTATTATTATGATTGCTATTATTATTATTATAATTCTTATTATTTATTATTATTAATGTAGTTATTATTATTATTACAGTATCATTAATTTATTCTTAATTTTAATTATAAAATTCCTATAAACTATCCTTTCTTGTCCTTTGCATATATTATCCCTCTTATCCCAGTTACAGTATATATTAACTTTTCTGTGCATGGTTGGTTAGTCAGTCACCTAATTCCACCCTACCCACTCCCTGACCCCTAACCGATCCCTACAAACCCTCCCTACTTCCAAACCACCTACCTACCTACCCACCCACCTACCCTCAGGCATTCCCAGTCCCGACCACCCATCAACCCATCCATCTCCCTTTCAAAAAAAATGAAAACAAAAAAAAACTATATATAAAAGACATGTCATTAGAAGTGGACTAACCATGTGTACAGTGTGGTGATGATGATGATGAAACTGCCAGCCTAGCTACTCTTGCTGATGAATAACAACGCATGCTGTTTTAAATTGCCTCGTTATTTGATCTTCAGTTTTTCTTTTCCTTTTTTTTTTATTTGCAATTTTATTTGCCTTATTTTTACGCATGCTATTTTAAATTGCCTCGATTTCTGATCCTCAGTTTGGTTTTGGGTTGAATTGTACTTTTCTTTGCATAACATTATTCTTTCTTTTTTCTTTTGACTGATCTGAGGGTGAGTTGTGTTTATTTTATTTATAAATATATTTATTTGATGCATGTTGTTTTGGGATGACTTTTGATTGGTCCCTCTTGGGTTTAATTTGGGTTTGTTTTGTTTGGTTTGTTTGGTACTTTGAGTTATGGTTTGTGTGGTGGTGGTAGTTGTAGTAGTAGTCTCTCTTCTCCTCTCTTCTCCTCTACTCTTTATCTTTCTTAACTCTGCATAGTTTCTACTTGACTTATCGCTTCATCATCCTATCTTATTCCCCTCTTTCCTTCCCTTCCCCATCCTCTAGTTATCTTCCTTTATTTCACATAACTTATAGCTTCATCATATCTGCCTTTTTTCCCCCCTTTCCTTCCTTACCCCATCCTCTAGTTCTCCACCTGTATTCCTTTTTCCTCTATCTTTCTTTCCCATAGCCTTACCATTCTTAATAATGACTGTACATGAGGAAAATAAGAACATTGACCCTAACACATCAGTTTCTTGCTGTCTTGTGTAATGATAACGTTATATCATGAATCTATACTCCTTGTTTTCCTTTTATTAAATTCACTGACTTTGGTTTTGTGTGAATAAGAAAGTGTGTGTGTGTGTGTGTGTGTGTGTGTGTGTGTGAGTGATATAACCCTTATTTATGTATATATATAAACTGATTTAGTGTGTGTTTGAGAGAAGAAAAGAATGTCAAATAGTTAATCGCTTAGGGCATGTTTTTCTTTGTGTATTATAATTATTATTATTATTATTATTATTCCTTTTCCTATCACACTAATAACTTTCAACACTTGTTTCTCCCACAGTTCCTTTTAATTGATTATTATTCCCTCAGTATTATAATTTTACTATCCTGCTGTTACATACCCCATTATATAAATTCCACAGTATTATAATTTTACTTTCCTGCTGTAACATTCTCCATCATATTAATTCCACGGTGCTATTGTGTAATCATCTCTCACTCTGCCCCCATTGTGTTGTGAGTGATTGTACAGACTCTCTCCCCTTGAAATGCATCGAGTAATTATCGAGATGGCCTGAGGGATTCCTGTCAGTTACCCCTTCCCCTTGGCCTTCTCGCTAACGTTTTCTTTAATGTGTGGTTGAGTTGGCTGAGAGGACTTGTTTTTTTGTTTGCGTGTTCTCTGGTAATTCTTACTCACCCCCTATTCTGACGGGGGAAAAGATAATGAGTGTGTGTGTGTATGTCATTCCAATTTCGATTTATAAAGATAATTATAAAAATACTGCATGGTCAAGTTTAGTGTTCACACACACCACACACACACACACACACACACACACACACACACACTTCTACTTTCATTTCACTTTTCATCCCTCTGCTACCACCATTCCTGTTTCTAGTATTTCATTATATTATTTCTTCATTCATTTATCTTTTGCATCAGTTATGTTTGAAGAGTGAGCAAGTGCATGTCTGTTTGGGGCCTGAATTATGTTTATTACATTTTTATTAATACTTATTGACTTAAATTCTTTTATACCTCATGTGTTTCTTATGAGTGAGTTTAAGTTTGTATACCTCACTTATTGTCTGTTTTATATATAATTTATGTTTTTGTTTTTACTTTTTGTTCATTTAATCAATGGGTGAATAAGGTATCTTGAACCCAGTTTATTTAAACATTTTTCTGTGTTGTGCTTATATTTTTGTTGTAAGAGTGAGGTAAGGTGTATTGAGGTGACCTGTGCCCTAACCTAAGCTAACCCTAACATGCCATGCAGGGGTGATGACGTGGGTATCACTTGCAGGGCACCGGCTGGGGCTGCACGCAGGACTCGCGATCCACAAATGGCTCCGGGGGATGATGAGCAGGACCCAAGGCATGGGCTCGAGTTTGTTAATGATAAAAAATATATATGGGGGGAGGGGGGTGGGGCGGAGCTGGGGCGGGAGTGGGGTCGGGTCGGGGCAGGGCGTGACAAACCAATAACAAAACAGCAACCGTTGAAGGGGGAGATGATTGTATTTCCCCTCTTGACTACTTGCACCCTTTACCCCCCACTCCTTCCTCCCGGATTCTTTTAGTTGCAGGTACTTTTATAGTGTGATGATTTGTTCGTAGGTGAGGGGAAAAAAAGTTGGTGGTTAGTTGTTGGTCAGGGAAAGGCACTTGAGTATTAAATCAAGGCCATGTGTAAGAAAGTTGTGAGCTGGGCAATAGTAATGACCAGTGCGATGGTTTCTGAGATGGTTTCATGGAACCATTGTATAGGCCATTGTTATTTCCTTGACCTCCAATATATATATATCATAGGTGGATGATGAGGGCAAGTAGTTAGGTAAAATTTCATGGTAGGAAATGAGGTAGGGGAGGTAAGTGAAGTTAAGTAAAATCAAGTTCAATAGAGTTAGGTAGGTTGGTGGGGTGACAGGAGAAGATGCAAGAATTTTAAGAGTTACAAGTTAGGTACTGTAGAGTGAGGTAAAGAGAGAGGGGGCGGGGGAAGAGGAGCTACAGAAGGAAACGTAGATGAAGTGAAGGGAGGGACGGTGCTAGTAATGTGAAGTATATGATAGTGAAGGTAGATGACATGATGTGGTTTTTTGAGTGACTGGAACCAATTAGAAGGATATAGAAATTAGGAAAGGAGATTAGAAAGATATATATAGGGAGTGAAATGGGGGTATGGAAGAGTGTGAGGGGGGTAGTGTGAGATATGAGCAAAGGAATAGAAAGTAATCAATGTAGAACACAGTGAGAAAGCATGCCTGAAAAATATAGTGTTGAGGATTGGTTAGAGGGAGACTGGGTGAAGTAATAGGCAGCATAATATATGGGAGCAGAATTATCAGAATGTATGTTGAGTATGATTGTCTCAAGGTGTGTGTGAAGTGATAGATATGGATGTTCATTGGTGGGTTGTGTGGGTTTTTTGTTGATGATGGGTATAGTTATGGGTAAGGAATGCTAGAGAGGGGAGTGTCAAGGAGGGAGAGGTAGGGTGGTGGGGATGGTGTGGGGAAGGTATGGGGCCAGGTGGGGGGAGGGGGGGGAGGCGGTCCTGCTGCAGCCCCATGCCTGGGGTACTATTGACTAGACGATGACACAGCCGTGGCGCGCCTGGGGTACCCTCCCCTCCCCCTCCCTGCCCCGCCCCGTCCCGCCCTGCCCTGCCCCGCCCTCGCCATCCATCCACAACTGAGGGGGGCGGCTGCCCCAGGCGCGCCCCGCCCCGCCCCGCCCCGGCAAGGGTGGAGGGTGACATATAACATGACTACATCACTTTCCTCACTATTATCATGATTATTATTATCATTATTATTATTATTATCATTATTGTTGTGTCTCCATAATATATTGAGGGTAGGGTGTGTTTATGAGGAGTGTAGTGATGGTTGCCCCCGCAGGTACTCGCCTGGATCTGGGGACAACTTGCTGGGCAACTCCCTCCTGCCTGGGTCTGCCCTCAACGGCTCCGGCTGGTGCATCTTCGTGTACAACCTGGCGCCAGAGACTGAGGAGAACATCCTGTGGCAGCTGTTTGGGCCCTTTGGAGCTGTGCAGAACGTGAAGGTGATTCGGGACCTGCAGACCAACAAGTGCAAAGGCTTTGGATTCGTCACCATGACCAACTACGATGAGGCAGTGGTGGCCATCCAGTCCCTCAATGGCTACACCCTTGGCAACCGCGTCCTCCAGGTCTCCTTCAAGACCAACAAGCACAAGAGTTAAGGTGCCCCGCCCTGCCCTGCCCCGCCCCGCCCCAGCCGCCCCGCCCGCCCGGCCTCCTGGCGGCGGCCACGGGGGCCACCTGCTAGTCAGTCCCAGGACCCGGGCCACTGTGGCAGCCGGGACCCCGCTGGGATACCATTGGGATCCCGCCCGCCCCACTGGCCCTGCCCCGCCCCCGCCCGCCGGCCAGGCCGCCCCGCCCGCCCCGCGCCATCCAAATATATGTATAGTAGGTCGTGGGAGGTGGTGCGGGCGCCAGGCCAGCCCGGCCACAATATCATTAAACTGTAAGTTGTCGAGTCCTCAAAACCTCGTGTGGATGGGTTGGTGCTGAGAGTGAGTGTGGGCGGCCGGTCGTACCCCCACCCACACCCGCTCTCTCGCTATTATTTATTGCTATTTATCTCCTATTTAAAGCTAAGTGTATTTTTATTGTCTTTACTGATATACACTTGAGGAAGAGTGTAAGGATCAGTTGGCCATACAACCGCCATTGTTTTCCTTGTGAAGGAAGAGTTTCTTTAGTTTTCAGTCACTTCATGCAAGGTTTAAGCTGCAATAGAATCTCAAGTTAAGTTTTAGGTTGTGTTCTTGCTTGAGTGAGGAAGCAAGTATTTTTCTAGTCCTTATTTGAAGTCATTATTGTTTAAGGAAGAGTGCCAGTGTGACATGCCAGGAACCCTGGACCTGGCCACCCACTTTATCTTTCTCTTGTTTTATGATTGTCACATTTATTTTGTTTCTTTCTGTACACATTGCTCTGTCAGATCACCACTTTAGTTACTGAATGGCTGGCAAAATAAATTTAGTTTCTTTATTTGAGTTCTTGCCTTTTTATTTTGTTGATACTTTATGTTGGTCTTTTAGTTCCTCACTAACACGATGCTTGGGTGTACCATCGCCGCCGCTGCCACCTGCTGCTGCCACCGCCATTAACTCAGGCGGGGTGGCTGTGGGCGGAGGGGCGACTGATGCAACCCTTACCCTGCCTTGTCACCCACCCACTGCCCACCTACCCACTACGTTACAATACATGAGACGTTGTGGGCAGCGTGGATGGTGGGTGGTGTGGCGGCCTGGCACCCACCGCCCTCCCTTCCCACCCACACCACCCACTGCAGAGATATGAGGGAGGTTGTGGGTAGGAGGAAGGGCGGCACCCCTTTACCACTCATGACCACCGCACTCACTGCCCAGTGAGCCCCAACCCAGACTGTTAGGGTGGGGCAAGACAGATGGAGGCGGTGGGCATGTGGGGTCCCCTTCACCACTACCGCCCCGGAAAGTTACGTTGGGTTGGTCAACTTCTTGTTTCTCCGCAACTTATTTGTGTTGTAGGGATTTTGAGGAACTAAGTCACAAAGTCATGAAATCCATTAAAAATATATATAATAAGAAATATACAGACATATAAGTAAAAAATAAATACAAACTCCAATTGAAAAAATATATATATAATATTGATAAATGATAATATACAAGAGAAAGTCACAAGCAACATTGTAATTAAACTACTACTACTATACTATGCTATACTACTACTACAGCATCGCACCAAGACCATTAAGAAGCGATGTGTAGAACGAGTCACAAATTTAAGAGCCTACTTAACAAGTCGCTCCCTCAGTACTTGTTAATTAACCCTGATGGTAAAAAAGTTATAGCCGAGAGACTTCCATGCAAACCTAAAGAGATATGAGAGTGTGTCTATTTTTGTACAGAAATTTAGATAAAGAAACCCTTACTAACATTCCTGCATCAAATCGATATTAAGTCAATAATGATAATGATGATAATAGGGTGTTTTTTTTATTATCATCATTATTGTTATTCCCTGCATCAATCGATATAAGTTTAAGCATATGTAGATGGCAGTGTTGTGATTCAGGTCCCCGGGAGCCAGAACCGCTGGGGGCCCCGCTCCTGCCCTGCCCCGCCCCGCCCCCGCCCCACCATACCATCATCCTTCGCCTGCCCACGCTTGCCCCTTGTTGCCCATGTTGCTGTGTCCCATTTACTTTTGTAGGAGATCTTTAAGGGGTTGTTCTGGGTGTCAGTGTGCCATCCCAGGAGCCTGTGTTCTCACCTGGGTGTTATTGTGCCATACTGGATGTTGTTGTACCATCTTGGGTATCACAGTGTTATCCTGGGTGTCAGTGTACCTTTCTGGATGTCATTGTGCCATCCTGGATGTCATGGGACTGTTATATTCCAGCCAGTTTTTCCATTGTCACATTAAGGTCATGTTAAAGTTCGTATGGTCACCCTGAACAACTTCTAATCTCCCTCAAGTACTGTACCGATGATAACTCTGACCATCGTGGAGTTACTGTGGACCTGCAGCAAGGGTTACCCAATAATGCTCATAAATTATATCTGAAAATCCTATGGTCACCCTGAGCCTTTATATTGTACTCTTTGGTCACTGAAACAGCAAGGGTCATGTTCAGATTGTTGAGTCTATTATAACTTCAGACAAGGCTCACATTAACCGCACAAGTCATTTATGTTGATCCAGCTGATGTGACTAAATATCATTAAGGGCCACAGTAACAATACTGTCACCCTTGAAAAGGCATGGCCTCCTGGAGGGACCAAGGCCACCCTAACTGCCACAGTGTGGTCCTAAGATCAAAGGGCGGTGTGGGCAGTGTGGAGTGGCCTAGGTTTGTCCAGGGTGGCCCTTGGGGGTGGCGTGCAGGGCTGGGGCTGAGGCAGGGGGCCCGGCGGCTGTCCCGGGGGGCCCCACCTCGTATGAGCGGCGCACGTGTTACGAACTTGTCACGGTGGGAGTTTTCTGTTCATAGAGGGTTTAATAACAAGTTTTTATCATTTTTTATATAAAGATATATATATATATTGAGAGCAGAGGCTAGTTGTGGGGTTGTGATCAGTGTGTGAGGTGCGCTGGTTTGTTGTAGTGGAGGTCTTTGTTATGGCCACAGTCTAGTTACAGTGAGTCCTGGTCAGTCTATGGTGAGTTCAGTCAGTGGTTGGGACGAGCTGCTCCCCCCCTCCCCCAGTCACCCCCAACTTGGAAGGAATCAACGAAGTAGTTTATACTGGTACTGTAGTGTGGGAGTGACGGGGACTGCCGCAGCACATTCCTCTTTCCGTCACAGTGTTTGTCTTCTCGTAGCCCCGAGCGAGGCCGGGCTGGCAAGGGCAGGGTGGGACAGCGGGTGAGAGCCAGCCGCTTGCCCTGCCCTGCCCCTGCCTGCCCCGTGCTGGCGGAGTCAGTACACAGGCTGAGAGCGCGAGGACCGCGAGGTGCTGCGCCGCCAAGCTGGAGGACTTTACGGATGCAAACTCCCTGGTGCCCCTTGCCCTGCCTCACCCCACTCACCAGTCCCTTTATGCCAACAGGCTGTATGGAACAGGTGAGCAGGGTGTGTGGGGCAGGTGGTGACTGCCTAGTAGCGCGGCGGCGGGCGTGCCAGCGACCGCCCGCCTGGCGTCAAAGTCTGTCAATGTGTTTGTCAACCACGATACTTAAGTTGCATCACCGCGCGTCTAGTATCGTCATTATCATATATTATTGTATCTATTTGTCATATTCTTGTATATTATTCAAGTATAGTTTGAATATTGTTCATATTATTATTGCTCTTAGAGGGAGCGGCGGAGGCGGCGGCCGCTGTGGTGGGCGGGGCGGGGTTGGGCAGCGCCCACAATAGCACAAAGCACCCGCGCCCGAGGCTGCGCCCTCTCCCTCGCCCCGCCCACACTCCGCCGCCCTAACACTTGGATTTATTGTATATGTAATGTAAACCTTTTCTCTCTGTGTGTTGTAGCCGGCTAGGTTGTACGCCACACTCCCGGCTGGCGGGCCCCGCCCTGCCCCACCCCGCCCCGCCCAGCACCCTTCCCGGAGTCATGACTTGTGCACTGCGTTGCTCTTGAATCTCTGGCTCTGGTGCAGGAGCTCCTTAAACTCATGCACACTGCTGGAGTGCCCTGGGGCCTCTGGGGCCTCACGTGTTGTGCAGGAGTCTTGGAGTCTCAAACGTGTTACAGGAGTCTTACATTCTTGGGCTCAATGCTGGCTTTGTCAAGTCCAACGCATGGTGCGGGAGTGCCCGGGATTGACGCATAATGCGGGAGTCACGGAGTCTGACGCACGGTGTGGGAGGCGGCGGGCGGGCCCGTGACTGGTCAGCTCTCACTCAATCATTCCATGTTCTCCGTGTCTGTGTTTGTACTACCAGTCAGTCAGTCAGTCAGTCAGTCAGTCTAAACTGAGACTTGTTATCGACTTTGGGGGTCTAATCCGAATACCTCGACAACAAATGATGCAATAATGTCTTTTATCCGACTTACGTAGCTTAGCGAGCAGTTATGATGACTCGTAGTCCGCTCTGGCCGGCCCCGCGCGCACTATTTTGTAAGTGTTACAGAGACATTTTTGAACAAATACGCCCGGGGCCGTGCCCGACCCACCTGTCAGTTGCCGCGCAGTCACCCCCGCCCGGACGGCCCGCAGGGGGGCTGCCCTTCCTCTCCCCACCCTGCCCACCCACTCACGCTGGCAGAGGGTGGGGCGGGGCAGGACGGCTTCCCGCCAGCCAACACGGGCTGACTGTAGCGCCACCTTGGTTGTTGTGTTGCCCCGTGGCCCCGCCCCGCCCCGCCCTGCCCCGCCCCTTCTGTACTGTTCAGCTTGTGTAGTGAGCTACGTGTCTGTGTATGGTTTACATTACCTCCGGGCGCTGCTCCGGCCTACCTGCCCCGCAGCCTCCCCCGCTCCGGGTTTTGTCCCCCGACATCTTAGCACGTAAGTCTTTCTCCTCATAATTATCATTCTTCTTATTTAGAGTAATAATCCGATATACAGCATATAGTCTGAGCTTCTGTATAAGTTACCGTAGTCTAACTATTAATATTATTATATTTAATGTGCCGTTAGTCTATCTGTTTGCTTGTTTTCCTTGTCCAGTGTAGAGCCATGGGTCAGATTTTGGTTATTTTTGTCACGTGTCCGCCAAGCCCAAAATTTCTGAGCAAAAGTCAGTCTGGACCTCGAGCGTCAAACTTTGGACCGAGTCATCAATTGTGTCATCATCAGTATCGTCTTGAATGGCCAAACTCTTCCCCAATGACTTTCGTTCAATACCTGTACTGTTCGTATTATACCCGAGTACTTAAATCATTGGTTTCGTCGTGTCATTGTGTTCTTAGGCACTAATCCAAGAATTGTAGGCCATAAGTTCTTTGCCATTTCATGTTAGTTGTGTACCCCCTATCATTCGCCTGGCCCGGTTCGTCGTTTTCTTTCAGTTGGGTCCCAAGGCGCTCACGAAGTCTCCACGACCGGCCATCTTTTGATCTCTCTCTCTCTCTCTCACTTGTCTTGCTCCCATTCTCTTTCTTTTTTCTCTCCCTCTTTCTGTCTCTGTCTTCTTTCCTCGTCTCTTCGTCTCGTGTCTTATCCGTTCTCACACCTTTCCTTTTGTTGCTTATTCCTTTCTCTTTTGTCCTATATTATCTTATCAGTTCCCCTATCTTTGTCTGTGGTGTTGGTTCAGTTCCATTATTTATGTAACCTTATATTTGTATCGTTGTTCCATCGATGTTTCTGTTCACCCCAGTTCCCACCCTCCCTTCTTTCTTTCTTTCTTTTTTTCATGTTTTGGTTGATGCCTTCCCTTTTTCGGTTCTCCCATCCCTTTTATTTTCCCCCTTCCCTTCCCTTCCCTTCCACACCGTATATCTTGGCTTTTCTCATATAATCCCCCTTTCTTCTGACTTCCTCCTGGTTCTCTCTACCTCTCTCTGGCTCCCTCAAGATTCTCTCCTGTCCCTCCCTCCCTCCTCAGTTACGTCATATTGCCCCCTGCACTCCCCTTCCCCTCCCCGTCCCCCGAAATACCCCCCCCCCTCCCTCCACCACCACACTACCCTGCCCCCCCCCCCCCCCCCGATACCCAACAAGAAAAATCCAATAATCCGTTATTTATATATATTTTTTTTGGCTCCCCCCCCCCCCCCCCACCCACATCCCACCCACCTACCTGTTATCCTCTCCTACCCCAACCACCGCCACCATCCCCACCCGCCCTATCCTTCCCTAACCCACCCTCTCCCGCACCCCCTTGTTCCTACGCTCCCTCCGTCCCCCCTGCCCCCCTCCCTCCCTCCTCTTTACTCATAATGAAGTATTTGTGATTATGGCAAGGACCTGAGGGTATAAAAATAAACAAAAAAGGATGAAATATAAAAGTTGGTTAGGGGTTTTGGACATCTCGCGTGATTTTTTCTCCTGTTAATTGAAGTGCTGATAAGATATATATATAGAGAGAGATGTATATGATATGTATGGATTTATAATATTTTCCGGGAGGGTTTTTGATTCTTATGGGGTCTTGAAAGGGAGTTTAAGGGAGGGGTCTGAAGGGGAGGGAAAGGGAGGGAAATTGGGTCCGTTAAAAAACAAAAAAAAACAAAAAGGAACTTAATAAAAAAAAAAATAGACTTACAAAAACGGCATTGAGGTACCGAGTCTTTCTTTGTCTATAAGGTGACGAGAATTACTGTAGAGCGTGCGGGGAGGGGTGACGGGACGGGACCTTGGTGTATTGTTGTGGTTCAAAACATTTCTTAATCTTTCTCACACCCATCCCCACCCACCAAATATCCACCTACTCACCAAACTAAACTCATACTCACTCACGTACTTAATTAAACTGGTGACATTCATCCTCACTATCAAACTCAACACCCACCCAAAGTTCCCTCAACTTGATCTAACAACCCGTATACAAACCCCCCAATCTCACCCACACATTCTAATCACCCCAGCTCCCAAAGATTCCCTGAATTTCTCAAGCAGCCCCCAAACACTCATAGCGACTTTCCATTCTAAACCCCCATCTCTAACCACCCCCACAACACAGGCTAAATCTAACGTGTACACCACATGACTGCCCCAGCAACGTGTATAACTATATTATTAAGTAGAGATAAGAGACAGAAACCGACTCTCTTTTTTTCCTCTCTTTGGACAGAAAGCCAATTTCCCTCTCGAAGTTGGCTTGTACTTAAAGGATCCCCACCAATCCCCCCGAGCCACTCCAGTCCCCCAAACACACCTCAGACCTGAAAATAAATGCCACCACCAAGGCCCCCTTTCCCAGTCAAGTCCCCCCTCACACCTCCCCGCCCCGACCAGACCCGACCCGACCCAGCCCCGCCCCAACCCAAGTCCTAAACACGGCGAGAATAAACCTCTGACCAACTTTTGCAAACTACAGCGATGCAGAATCTTGTTGTCTATTCCAAAGGTAGTTTTGGTTGTATTGCAATATTTGTACTTTTCCATGTTGAACCTTAAATAATAAACAAACTAATGCAAGATATGTTTACTGGCTTGTTTCACTAACCCAATGCTGCTGCTGATGATGCTGCTGCCACTGCTGCTGCTCTACTAACACATCTACTGCTTCTATTACTATTACTGTTGGGGAGGGGGCTCAGGCTTCTGTGTGTGGCTACAAATACTCGGTTCTCTTCTATTCACGTTTTGTCATTCACGACCAACTGATTACCTGTATTTCACACATTGTTCAAGACCTATTTTCATTGTGTTCATTTCTTTCATAAGCGTCTTGGATTCAGTTTTATGGTATATTCATAACTAGTGTTTCTTCAGTACTTTCATTCGCTCACACAACTACTTATTACTTCATAGGACATTTTTAATTTCCTCTATTCAAATGCTGAATTATCCGTATTGTTCAGTACTAGTAATGTTTGATAACTGCTCATAACAATTTGGCGATCACTGTTAACTACAATTAAACTATACCATTTGTTTTCTATGATACGTCATGTTACGACGAATTTTTATACATTTTGTTACAATGCATTCACCATTTCCACAACTTTGCCCTAATCGTTGCAATCCCTTAAATGCTTTCGATCCGATCGGTTATATAACAAATCTGTAATCTTAATCTTATCACTGCCTTCTGTATGCAACTCTATATTTATTTACCACAATCTGTTCACTAGACAATACAGCATATTTCACCGCAAGGTCATTAGTCTCTATGCTTTCTTCAGTTCACCACAAGTTCATTTCTTTGACCATTACATTCGTTTCATATTTTCACTTAATAATTATGTTAACATACACCCCCCGATGTAAATAAGTGCCATGCCCTCAAAGCCACACACAAAGTCAGCCACCCACGGCCCGCCATACTTTTAAAAATCTCGGGCAGGCGATCCTCCACCTTGACAAGTATGAATCTATCTCTCAGAGTTTCGAAAAGGGATGTCTGTCTAAGTTTTTAAAAAGTTTGGTTTAGATTAGATTACCAACCTTAATCGCCTAAGCTTCTGACAATAATTGTTACTCTAGGGGAAGATAACTTCATAATGTGATAAGAAATTCTAAAAAAAAAGGCATCTTATAACCTCGTATGTCTGATGGGAAAGTGTCCTTGCCTGATACTAAAAGAGCAACATTGAATGATCAGATCTGAATATTTTACTGAAAATACATTTCGATGTAAATTTAGAATATGAGAGTTCTATGTAAGATAATCGGCTGATTTAGGTACATTAATTGTTACTTGTTTTCAAACAATGTGTCAAACTTGTAATCATACTTACCTAAGGCATTTTCGTTTTTTGGCCTTTAATTGACAATTAATGTTGGATATAATACGTATTAAACAGACTAGCTTTGAACAATTGAATTAGGGTAGTTAGTGGTCTATCTGATGGTGCATGAAAAATTTACTAAAGGTTGATAAAATATGGACAAATAATGTAGTTAGTTATACCTAATGAAAGGAGATTGGTCCAGTGAAAGATTATTCTGATATTATCCAAGCCTTATAGTGAGGTACAGTATGAATGAAGAGGCAGTATAGTGAAGAAAGTACAGTATCATGAGGATGTATGGAGGAAAGCACAGGTGTTTAACTCTATAAACATTTTTAATGTGAATGGTTTGGCTGGTACAGTACAGTAGATACCAGTGTGTGGAAATAAAAATACATACTGGTATTTAAAGTATGTATGTTGTTGATACTTTTAATGTGCTCCCGTTGCAATTAAAATCCCTACTAAGAGTTGTGAGTTGTAAGTTTTGGTTGGCTGAGTGAAAAAACGTAAAAGATGGGTAGCGCTCTCCTCTAACCACAGTAAAGCTATAAGCTGCGTCGGTGGCAGCCAATTTAATTTGTTTTTAAGTGCAGTGCACTTTTAACCTTACGTCGATGATCAAAGCATATTATAAAAGAAAATGCATTAAAAGTTGCAACCCTGAGAAATTATAATTAAACTCTTTAAATCGACTTTCTGGTTGATGTTAAAAGTTTTCATCCCAGAGAAACTGTAAAGAAAATAGTGTGAAAGCTAGAAACTACGTATCTTCTCCGAGTCTCAAACTTTTATAACGATGAACCGGATACAATTTTACAAATATAGTAATTGTCAATAAAGAAATATATATAGTTTTAACATATCTAATTACAAGACATACCATGAGATTACAATGGTTTGGATATAGTGCTTTTTAGTATTAACCTAACCCGTCTTGCATCTGTAACCAAGAGAAAGACAATATCAATCGTGATCAATTATACTGACATAATAATACTGTATCGCTTTCTCGCAGTTGTGGCAGCTAACCAGTTCTTTGTAGTGAAAAATATTTAGATCAGCAACCATTACGCTTTCCAAAACAACCCTTTCATAGAAGTGAGGTGTTTGTGGCTTGGGAATTTCTGATGCCTTTACACTTTACAAAAAACAACCCAGATTGTCTGATTATTTACCAGTGTTTGTGGTAATCAGTATCCTCGAGTTCTGTACAGAGTGACTACTAAGAGGGCAACATTTAAGGGGCCGTGTGTCTGGTGCTGTCGGGGAACTGAACATACCATAAATATGATACAAAGGGAAAATTCACGGGTCTGAGGATTGTAATTATTTTGGGTATAATCCCCTCTGATAAGTTATGAGATTTTTTACCGTATGGAGTTCACCGGTAAACGTGAGGCTGAATCGAAACTCCATGCTCATTTCTCCTGGCTGAGTTGTTAGGTCGTTTGATCGCTGGTGTCGTTATTAGTGATATTTAGGTTTGTGTTGTATTGTCTTAATTTCCTGGTGCGTGAGTGAATTTTCATGTGAATTATCAAAAGTTCTGCATCAGGTGAATGAAGGTGAGATCTTTGAGTAGATCTGTATTACAGAGACCAACAATGTTATTGTTGTATTATATTTAGAGGTGTTTTATTTGAAGGTGTTGTAGGATTGTTGAGTGAGACTGTACCGAAATGTATGAGTAGGAGATTCGTTTTGAAGCTTACTTTGGAGAAATCCAACCTGTCCACAACAAATGACCCCCTATAATGGACAAGTGGTGGCCACACTGTCTTTTGGCCACACTGTGAACCTCGCAGTTCACCGTTAGATGGGAGAGGTGACAGGATTCTTGTTAGAGAATACTATCGCTGTCAGATAACAAGTCTTCGACACCGAGACACAAGAAGTCTATAACCTCGTCAACCAGTTAATATGAATGAAGCTTCAGTTTGGGTCAGGTAGTCAGTCAAATCAGTGAAGCTTAACTTTTCATTTTTCTTTCCGTCTCTTCTCGAATTTGTTGCTTTCGTCTGTGATAATAACAACATTCCATTAATATACATTTTATTAAAGTTATTTATTTATTTTTTTGTTTTCCGTCAGAGTTGCCCCCCCCCCTTCTCAAAATGTTGTTGATTATTATTATTACATTTTTTTATGGTGCCGACATGGCGAGAGTGTTCGAGGGCCGTACTTGCATTGGAGAGGCGAGGAAATGGAAGGCAGGTTCGGTATGACTCGTAACGAACGCTTTTGATGAGTTTTACACACGTTTCGTTTCAAGGGCTGTAAATGATGTCAAGCCCAGTTCTTTCAGTTCAACTTTTTTTTGTTTTTTGTTTTTTTTTGGTGTTCGTTATGGTGGAAAGCTTGTTTGCTAAGTTTATATATATATTTATATTTCGTGTTGTTATTATGTACACCTTGAAATGGGTTTAATTTTGTTGTATATATCTTGTTCATTTTCACACATTTTGTTTCTCCAAGAGGCGAGCGAACTGTTATACCGAACCTGCCAGATTTGCATGTGTCGTAGAGGATAATAATGTAGTCAGACTTTATAAAACCATCATCCCAACCTTTACAAACCCTGACCCTTACCGCTGTCCTTACCAAATGAGGCCCTCCAATGCATCTAGCTGCCCAGAACACTCTCCCATTCAATTCCTGTCCCTCAGTTTATTATAAAAGTATTAAAAACATTGCAATAAGGGGAACTGTTGGAAAAAAATAAACTTGTCATTATAACTAAGATATTCAAATCCTGTCTATATGTGCATGGGTGTGAGAGAGAGAGTGAAAGAGAGGAGTGTGATAGGGAAGAGATGAGAGTATAGGGAAGAGAGAATGGAGGAAGTGAAATAAAAAAGAGTTCCATCTTTTATTGCTACCCTTGACATGATGTTTATAACTGCTTTGTGTCTTTAAGAATATTGAATAGTATAAAAATGAACTTATCCCTGGTGAGAAAAAAAGGAACACAGAAAAACACATGAAAGGTTGATAAAAATAATCATTAATTAATAAGGCGAAAGCTCACATAAGCCACGAATAAATTGAAATATATGAGATGCACAGAGTTACAATATACAAAATGTTACAAAAAAATAATTTGATGACAGGCACAATGACAGTCAGACGGAGGGAGAGAAGGCTACGAGGGACGAAAGGAAACACATGTGAAAAAAAAGGTAAGTTATTGAAAGGGATTTGATAAACTATTATGATAATTGTAGCTTAAAGAGTCTCTTGTACTTTTCTTAATTGGAGGTAATTGGTGAAGAGGCCCTGTCCTCTCAATGAGATGTTTATACTAGGCGTGCCAGAAGGATATCATATAACTTTGCCAAATGTTTTAAAGGTAAAGTGTTCTAGGGAGGTGTGTCCGATTCACAAAGGTTATCGAGTTACAGTTATTGAAATGGTAATGGGAAGTCGGCTGGGAGGTGTCTCCTCACTGTCCATTAAAATTTATGTGATTCTTATAACTCGTTAAATGTTTCAAATTGAACACACCATCATAAAACACCTTACACCTAAATTAACCTCACGAAAAGTTTACCAAAGGAGGGACTCCTTATACTGATTGTATTTTATCGTCATAGAAACAATTGCAGTCTTCGAATTAATTTTAATAATATCGGTAGTGTTGAGCCACAAATATCGTTGCCATGAACTGCCAGGGAAACAAATACAAATTGTAGTACAGTAATAGATGTTGACATGTTTCATAAGAGGGTTAGTCGTTCATTTGGAAAATCTACATGCCTTTAATCTTCTGGCAAACGATATTTCCATAATCTCTAATATATTTATTTACAAACTGTAGTTGATACTATTATGGTCTAAGACAGTATGACTCTTAATCATTCGTACCATTAGTATATGCGGTGTATTATCTACAGTGAAGTAGTAGAAGTAGTACTTATAGTAATAGTAATAATAATAATAGTAGCAGTACCTGTAGCAGTGGTGGAGGGAGGTGGTGGTAGAAATAGTAGCTTATACATACTAAGGTAACCTATGAGCTAAAGATATTGAACCAAGTATGTAATACAACCACAGGAGTAACCATAGGCGAGACAGTAAGTAGTTATATCTTCAGCGGAATGATACAGAGACATAATGGTTGATTTATCCTTTGGTAATTTTGAGTACACATTCCAGCATTGGACGTACAGTAGTTGGGAATAGAACACTTTTTAAACTAAAGAAATAATTAGAAGCTTAATAAACTAAGTAAATCATCTCTCCATTTTACATATAACTATGGAAGTGGAGTCCATTATAAGGAGCTCATTAATGTGTTAGAAAATTACTCCGTATATAGAAAGATTAACTGTTAATTTTACATGAAATAGAAAGATTGTGAAAGTTAGAAATCTGCGAGGACTAATAGAGGCAATATTAGAGACGTATTCTAAATCATTCTGGATAGAGGCTTTAACTCCCAAACAAACCTATAGCGTAAAGTAATAGGATTCTGAATTATGGTGTTACGTATACACATGTTTGACTAAAGCCTTCATGATCCTTATGAGTTCAGGTACTTCCGTGAAAGGGGGAATGAAATTGTCTGGTGTTAGTCTATGTGAAATAAATCAACAAAGTGGAGTTACCGTGTTGAAGACGTGAAAATGTTTAAGCTTAACTCCTGGCAGCGTCCCTCATCTAATTACTCTCTTAATTCAATATATAGCTGGGATGAAAGGATTTGGCCCCTAGGACTTGAAAGAGGGAGGGTGTATAGAAATGTTGACGGATGAGACTTGGGGATGTGATGTGAGGCGAGACTTGGGATTATGACTCAGGAAGAAGGGTAATGAGGGGTGAGGGAAGAAGGGTAATGAGGGGTGAGGGAAGAAGGGTAATGAGGGGTGAAGGAAGAAGGGTAATGAGGGGTGAATGTGGGTGAGGAAAAAAGGGTAATGAAGGGTGAATGTGTGTAGAGTGAGGGTCGTGAGTGAGGAAAAAAGAGTGTCAGCGAGTGAGGGAGGGAACAAGTGTAATAGCGAGTTACTATGTAAAGTGAGGGTTGTAGATGAGAAAAGAAGTGGAAATGAGTGACTGACTGGAGTGGAGGTCGTGGGTGAGGTAAGAGTGTAATGAGCGAGTGACAGGGAGTGGGGTGTGGGAAGAAGTGTAATGAGCGAGTGAGTATGTGGGTCGTGGGTGAGGGAACACGTAGAAATGAGTGACTGGGTGTAGTGAAGGTCGTAAGTGAGAAAAAGAGTGTCAGTGTGTGAGTGGGTGAGGTGTGAGGTGAGATGAGAGGTGATGATGAAGTTTGAGTTTGGGGCCACCTCGTGTACAATATTACGTACAAAATACCACAGAGATGCTTTAACAAACTCTCTTGTGGAGGAGATGTATTTATTATCCACATCGCTTAAGTTCTATAATACTACGTCGTCCTTATCATTTGTCGTTTTACAGTTTCCTGAATGAATAAAAAATTGGACTGTTGTCTCTAGGGGTCAGTTTAATCGATGGGCCTGTGGTTAATGATTCATATACTTTTCACAATCAGTATATAAATAACTCTTACTCGTGTTCAGATAAGCAAACGAATAGTGCATCATGAATCTATCTAGATGTTTATACGCCTTGTGGTGACAGCGAACAAAACATTTTTTTTTTATATCTCTTATTAATTTTCTACTACTAAAAACATTTCACTTTCGTCTCCATCAACGTCTCAAGTCACGGCTCAATAATCAATGTTTGGCTGAAATTTTTCTGACGCTGGAGGGATTCTGGAGATGGAAATATTAAATCCAATATCCTGGGATTTATAGGATGGAGAAATAAAGGTTTAAGAGAGAAGGCATTATAGATTTATTATGCTCTGAGGAAGTGGTAGTGGCCAGGGAGGAAGGAGGAGTTGGAAGGAAGACGATTTGGAGAAGATGGAAGGAGTGGTGGAGGGAAAGGAGTGGTGAAGGGGGGAAGAGAGGAATGAGTGGTGAAAGAAAGGAAGGAGTGGTGGAATAGGGGGGAAGGGGATAAAAGAGAAAAGGGGAGATAGAAATAAAGAAATACAGTACAAAGAAAGTCAAACAGCATCAGACCTATTAATCCTACCAAGTTGTTTAGTATAAGTTACAAGGTTAAGTTACAAAGGAATGAAGGATGGTGACACAGAATACATGATTATACATATCAACAAACAAATAGATGAATAGATCGGGAGATAGACAGTTAGATTGGTGGAAAGATAAGTTGAAAAAAAGATGTATGAGATAGAAAGATAGAAGGGGAGTAGAGGAAGATTGAAGAGAAGAGGAACAGAAAGAGAATAGAATAATATGAGGAGAGAGAGAGAGAGAGAGAGAGAGAGAGAGAGAGAGAGAGAGAGAGAGAGAGAGAGAGAGAGAGAGAAGATAAGAGGACAGAAGGATGTGAGAGGGAGGGGTGAGGAGAGGGATGGAGGGAGGGAGGGAGGTAATGGAGAGAGGAAATGCATGTCGAGCAAGTCAAGCTGCCGGAGTTTTAAAATGAAAAATGAAGGAAAGCAAGAGGGAGGGGGAGGGGAAGGGAGAGATGACACAATGGAAGAGGAAGAGGAAGAGGAGGAGTAGAAGAGAGGAAAGGAACAGCAAAGGAGGTGGAAGAAGTGAAAAGGAGGTGGAAGAAGGAAAAAGGAGGTGAAGAAGAGAGGAGGTGAAAGGGAAAGATAGATGGGAAAATAGAGAAGAAGGAGGAAGGGAACGAATAAAGAAGATGAGAGAAAAGAAGAGAGGAAGAGGAGGTAGGAAAGAGAAGGAGAGTAAAGACGGGACAATAGGAGAAAGGGAAGGAGAAAGGATACGATAAAGACGAAAGAGGAAAGGAAGGAACGAAGGAAGAAAAAAGGAGGGAGTGGGAAAGATGAAGGAGCAACAAAATAGAAAAGGGAAAGGGAGGGAAGAAGAAGGAGTACAAAAGGCCTTCACACAGTAACAGATGTATTGGTCCTTACGAGGCTGTTTGGGTTTACTAAGCTAACTATAGTCTGATGGGGTGAGGGAATATCTAGTAAAGAGGAGAAGAGAAGAGGAAGGAAGAAAGAGAGGAGGAGGAGGAGGAGGTAGGAGAAAAGAATGAAGGTTTTGGGAAGGAAGGAGGAAGGAAAGACTGGAGAAAAAGGTTGGGATTGTGGAGGGGAGATGACACAGAGGAAGGATGGAAGGCAAGAAAGATAATATATGGAGGAGAGAGAGAGAGAGAGAGAGAGAGAGAGAGAAAGAGAGAGAGAGAGAGAGAGATCAGCCCAAACAATAGTGGGTACAGTACGAGAGAGAGAGAGAGAGAGAGAGAGAGAGAGAGAGAGAGAGAGAGAGAGAGAGAATTAGATCAAACAAGGAGTAGCTACAACAACAACACCATTCCTACCAACAACATTAGCACCACCACCACCAACAACAACAACAACAACACTACCACTGTTAACAATAACAAAACCAACACCACAAACAACAACAACACTACCACCTCTACTAACAACACCATCAACAACAACAACACTACCACTACTACTAACAACACTGCCACTATTAACGACAACACTACCACCACTAAGAATAACAACAATAGTCAACATCACCACCATTAACAACAACAACAACACCAACAACAGCAACAATATACTGTACATAGAGTCGCGTCAAAATGAGTGGAAATGGCACGAGTTGTGAAGGATTTATAACAGGCAGTATTCTGGATTGTGTACATAGATCACACACACACACACACACACACACACACACACACACACATGTATTGATGGACACACCACGCACATCTACATACATACACACACGTAGATATATACATACATAATATATAGATACATATAACCACTCACACATTCACTCACTCTTACACACACACACACACACTGACACACATACAAAACACTTCCCCCTCAAACACACATACATATAGGCTACACAAACACTTCCCCCTCACACACACACTCACGCATACACAAACACTCCCCCTTCCCCTCCCCTCCCCTCCCCCCACACATAAACACTCCCACCACCCCAACCTCACACAAACATACACAAACACTCCCCCCTTCCACACACACAAACACACACACACACACACACACACACACACACACACACACACTAATTCCGGGTCATTTAAATTCTGCCTTTTGCGCGCCGGCTTTTGGAAATTATTCAGATCTATATCGACGAATGTATTACGGGCGGGGGGAGGCAGCGTCTATCATTCCACGGGAGCGAAAAGTCATTAAATGAAAAATGGTACTGCGGCAAATTTGAGGGCTGATATGTATTGAAATTGGGCCGGTGGTGGTGGTGGTGTTTTATGGGTGGCCTGGAGTGAGAGAGTGAGAGTGGGGGAAGGGGGAAGGGGTTAAGTTGGGTTGAGAGAGAGAGAGAGGGGCTGGGTTGGGTTGAGAGTGAGAGAGAAAGACAGAAAGATAAGGGGGAGGGCTGGGCTGGGTTGGGTTGAGAGAGAGAGGGGCTGGGTTGGATTGAGAGAGAGAAAAAAAAAGAGAGAGAGATAGATGTTGGGGTGAGTTGAGAGAGAAGGGGAAAGATACTGGTTTGGGTTGAGAGAGAGAGAGAGAGAGAGAGAGAGAGAGAGAGAGAGAGAGAGAGAGAGAGAGAGAGAGAGAGAGAGAGAGAGAGAGAGAGAGAGAGAGAGAGAGAGAGAGAGAGAGAGAGAGAGAGAGAGAGAGGCTGGGGGATTTTGTTGTTGGTGTGTGAGTAAATTTTGTAGATGAAAACACACTCTAATGTTGTCGGTGGATCGGTGGGTCGTGACAGTGGGTGAGTTAATATGGGTTACGATGGCTTCTAGAGGGTTAACAAGAGGTTCTATATAGTGAGCTAAGATGGGTAACAGTGGGCTATGATGGGCTTTGGTGGCGTTGTAATGAGTTCTGGGAAATAAAAATGGGTTCTAGTGGGCTCTAATAAAAGGGGGTTGTGCTGGGGTTGTAATGAGTTCTGAGAAATAAAAATGGGTTCTGTTGGATTAAATGGGAATTCTAATGAGTTTCAGCGGTTTATAACGAGTCGTGGAGGGAACTACTACAATACATACAAGGAAATTACCCACTGTACACAGAGACACCAAATAACTACAGAACTATGAAGGAAAATATCCGAGAATGAGAGAGATAAACTCGCTCACATAAGAAATGACCCAGAAAAGTTTGAGAAGCGAACCCAGGGAGGGAGATTAAGCGAGATGACAGCTGGTGAGAGATGAAGAAGGTAATGCTCGGGTCTGGAGAGGGAAAATTAAAGACAGAGAGAGAGAGAGAGAGAGAGAGAGAGAGAGAGAGAGAGAGAGAGAGAGAGTTGGGGGGGGGGGACTACGTATCCACAACCTCAGAAAAAAAAAATAGAGAAAGTAAGGAAGTAAAAATGAGTGAAATAGAAATAGAGTGCCGGAACTAGACGGGAAAAAACACCGCCTCGGCTTAAAGTGACAGAGCCCGAACAACTCCGAGGTGGGTAGGTGGGTATAAAAAAATAACTAACTGAGCCACACGTGTGAAGGAAGGGAAGGTATGACGGTATTGCAACAGTAACCCCACATATCACTACAGATGTACAGTTGCCAAAAAAGGTATTGCGACAACTATTGATATAAAATTAATTATATTAATGACCATAGTTGTTTGTAGGGATTATAAATATGTATTACAGAAGGATATGTATATTTCCTTCTATTATACATGCTTATAGTCCCTACAAATAGTTGTGGATATTACTATGGTTAAAGTTCTATCAAGATTTGTCGCAATACCTTTTTTGGCAACTGTACTTTTAAAGGTGGTATTTTTTTTTTTTGGTACATTTGAATGCCTTGCTTCCCCCAAAGTATCCTAGGAAACAGGACCGGAAGGGCAAAAATAATGGTGTTCTGTTGCTTGGAATAGTTTGGAGGATTCAGTTGCTCCAGATTTTACCAACACAAAACAACTTCCCCCTTAAGACCCTGTGATATACGGTAGTCTGAAAAATGGAGTTAAATGAGTCCTTCAAATATTGCTACGAAACACCACCTATATGGAAGGAGGTTGTTTCGTGGCATGGTCAGGAGGAATCTGAAGCCTCCAGTTTTTTTAATGCACGATCACGGGGTCCTGTAATATACCCGGATCAAAGGGGAGATTTTTATTAAGGTGAATTGGAAAGTCTCTGATTCCTCCAAAGTGTACCATGAAACAGATCCCCCTATTTGTGTCTGTTTTCTGATATAGTTAGGAGGAATCAGTAGCCTTTCCATGTACCAACAAGAGAGTCTCCCCGTAATCTTGGTATCGCTATTGTCACGTGATAATAGTCGCTTCGTGAAGGTGTTTGCAGTGTTAAGAGTTAGTGCATGTAGACGACAAAATAATGAAATATCGTTATAGGCATTTTAAGAATCAGGTCATATGGATTGGAAAAAAAAATGACGAAAACAACATTATCTTAATCACCACTAATTAAGATAAAAAAGATAGAGGCGAAATAAGAGTAAAGTAAAGGGTCGTGAGGAGAAGTATGGAGGAGTAAACGAAATTATCATAATCACCACAAATAGGTTAATTAATGCCTATTGACGGGCCGGAGGTCATTAGACTGAGGCCAGGTCATTAGGGCACATAGCCACAGAGGTCCTAATTATCTCCCGGGTCAGTTTCACAGCGGTGCTCCGTCCATTTGTTGTTGGATCACGAACGAACGAACAAACGAATGATTTTGGACGGTGCAGTGACGTGTGACTGAACTTTGGGGTGATTCTGACAGAGGACTTATGGACTAGTGGCTGGTGGTGGGACTGTCTGGTGGCTAAACTGTGTGCTGGATGTGGTTAGCTTTGGTTTGCTTTGGTTAGAAAAACTTCAGTTAGTCAAGGTTGAAGTGGTGGTTGGTGATGACTAACTGTATGACTGTTTTGTTGTTTGTTAAGAGTGAGTTATTATTGTGGTGTTGCTCTCGCTGCTGATCTGATAATAATTCTTGAGCTTTTGAAATTGTACCATGGCCAAGTGACATTAAACAGATAAACAATATAAGGATCAATATCTATTTCTATACTCGAGGAACCCCAAACTAGTTAACTGTTACTGTGAACTTGACCCACTGAAACTCGTGTCAGTGAATAAACCCTATACGTATCAGAACAGGCTTCGAATCAAGATATGGGATGGATGTGGTTCAGAGTTGAGATATATAAATAGCCCTCACCCTCCCTCACTTTAACTCACCACCGCTAACTCCCAACCCTCACCTTCCCATCCCCTCCCCTCCACCCCAGGCCTCTCCTCTCGCATCACATCATTACTCCCTCACCCTCACTACCCTCCTTTCCTCCCACACCACATCACCACTCCCTCACCCTCGCTACCCTCCTCTCCCGTTCCCTCTCTCCCTCATCCTCGCTACCTTCCTCTCCCGTTGCCTCTCTCCTCAGGCCTCTCCTCCTCCCGCACCACATCACTCAGCTTATTACCACCAACTTACAAGAGGGAGAGCAAGCACACCTGGGTAATGAGGTAGGTAATTAGTGGAGGTGATGCGGCCGTGTTTACCTGTGTGTTGGTTGTTATAGTATATGGGAGGACTCGGGGTGTGTCTGGGGTTTTTAAGGCCACTGTTTACTGATCCTGATGAACGTTTGTTGTCACTGGATTTGGGGCGTTGTATCATTGTGACTTATTGTACTTGTTATATAGAATGATTATGATAACTTAGTCCTAACACCCGAGTTCAGAATTATTTTATTCATTTAATGTGGAAGGAAATAAATACTCATTATCATACTTGGTTCTAACAACGTAGGCAGGCATATAGTTCAGAATTATTTTATTTATTTTATGTGGAAGGAAATATATAATCTTTAAATACATACATACATTAATCTCTTTATGTTGACAATAAATAAGTTGTAATAAGAGAGGACTTTGTGTTGCTCCACATTCGCTGACTTGTAGGACTGGAAAGGAGGGATTATCTTGCCAATTTATGTAAACCCGCCATGAGCCGCTGCTGTACAATATCCGCCTCTCTTTATGAAGGTGGATCCGGAAATTAATACGAGTTAGCCTGCGAATTCCTTTTAATCTACAAGCGAAAACGTGCAATTATATTTTTGCATCTGTTATTGCGTTACACACCGAGGTATTATGCAGTTACTCTCAAAACTGTTATACTCTGGAAATAATAGTCTCTGAAGTTGGTAAAGTTACATCCTTCTCATCATCATCAATACCCCATTTCCCATGTTTACAGTTGCATAAAAAAAAAATATATATATATACAGTATATATTGATACACAGGAGGAGGAGCGAGAATTTTGTGGGCAACTGCATTTTTCACTGCGATATGCATTGAACACTTGGGAATAAGAAGATGCCAACACTCCACCAAACGACCTTAGGGGCGAGACACACACACACACACACACACACATGGTATAGTTCACAGTGTAGTATTAATTCGAAGCTAATAAACCCAAGTCGATCCGAACCACCCAAGTCCCTTTACTGAAGCATCGGAGAAAGTCGAGACGAACTCATGAACACACACACACACTCAGTCCTCACGTAGCCAGTCTGTGGAGGAGGCGGTCAGGCGGATACACACTATTACACAGATCAATATTTTGTTGTACGGTGTGTTTGAAGGGCCTGTACTGAATGGTAGATGTATACAAGATGAATATTATAATAGTGATATGTTCTGTTGCCATGGGATCAAGTTCAAGACCAGCCTTACTCGGAAACATGTGAGTATTGGTTATGTTTCTCCAGTAACCACTAGTTGTGTGGGTCGGCCGGCGTCTCTACTCGGGAGCACATAATTCTATTGTTTACTATCATCGTTACTGTAGTTATCTGTGGAGTTTATTGACAAGTTCTCTCTAAGGTTATATGTCAACGTGAAGGATATCTCGTCAATCTCGTCAATGAAACAAATACAAACTTATCCTAATGATATGGGGAACTAAATATTATGCTTTCCTTATTATATACAGTAAGTGGGGAATTCTTTTCGTCCGCCGAGCCGTGAAATTAAATCGTATAAAATGTATATCAAATTTCACTGTCCTTTATTTCGCCCACCAAAAAAAATATTTATATATATATATAGTGTCGTGATTAAGGGAACCCAACACACTATGTATATGTATATTCCCTTTATTCATTTAGTGTTTCAAAATTCCTCGGGGTTTGTCAGATTTGTGTGTCATTAAAAGGGAATTCCATCACACGCAATATATTATTATTATTATTTTTATTATGAAATTTGGAGTGTTTGAAAAGAATTAGCGAATCAAGTGGATCAGGAGTTAATCTATGCAAATCTTAATTAATTTTAGCATGGCGATAGATCCCTTTTGGTATATTTCTCCCCCTTTTTTTTGTGGGAACCAGAGAGAAAATAAAATAAAAAGGTGTGTAAAGTAAACGGGTATATAATTCTCAGTACAGTATATAATTATCAGTCAGGGTGTTGTCAAAATTGGTGAGTTACTTGAGCTCTTTTTCACTTTTCTTGCTTCACTGTGTTTGTCCTTTTGCTGTTTGTCTTCTGTTAATACTCTTGCTTCTCTGTCTTCTGTTTATCTGTCTGTTTGTTTGTCTGCCTGTTGTCTGCCTGTCTGTCTGTTCATTTGAAATTATTTGGTGTGTTCCTACTCTGAATATGTGTACTGTACCTCATGCTCATAATGAGGTCTGGCTACATTAGTCTCTCTCTCTCTCTCTTTCACACACACACACACACACACACACACACAATAGTCATGAAATTGTTAACAATAATTTTTGTAATGATAACTATAATGAAAACCATAATAATAATAATGACAAAGACTAAAATAATAATAATAATAATAATAATAATAATAATAATAATAATAATAATAATGCTTAAAGTATCTGCAATGTCCGAAAACCTGTGATACTCGAATGAAACCAAACGGCACAACAACACCACCACCACCGAGGTGAAAGAAAAAATAATAATAATAATAACCCTACATATTTTTCCCTCCTTTTCTTTATCTACAGGAATAGGGGGACTGAAAATATTTTAAAAGCCAGATTCTCTTTCCTTCCTGCTAGACAATGGGAATGGCAGCCAGGCCGGTGTTTGTGTGAGTGAGGAGAGTGAAGGCCTAGGGCGAATGGGTGTGTGTGTGTGTGTATGTGTGTGTTGGGGCGGGGGGGGGGGGGAGGAGTAGAGAGGGGGAGAGAGCGTAGAGCAAGAAGGTGGAGAGCAGATCTAGGACAGGGAAGGAAGCTGAGAGGTAAAAGGGAGGGAATGGAAGGAGAGCATTCTTAGGTACAGGGGGTCTTAGGTACAGGGGGCAATCCTAGGGCAAGGAAAGGGAAGGGAAGGGAAGGGAAGGGTAGGCTTGGCTTACTGTAATCTACGGGAGAGGAGTAAAGGACAAACAAGAAGGGGAAAGTAGGAGGCGTCTGTCAGGTAAAGTAGGTAGGTAGGTAGGTAGGTATGGTAGGCTGTATGATGATGTGTTGAGCTGTGTTATGTTGTGTTATGTTATGTTGTGTTATGTTGTTCTTCTATGTTGTCATATATACAGAGAGAGAGAGAGAGAGAGAGAGAGAGAGAGAGAGGTGGGAGGAGAAGGAAAGGAGGAGGGGGGAGAGAGAGAAAGAGGAACTAGACATTCTGGGAGCAATTACTTTGTGTTGTGAGGGGAGGGGGGAGGGGAGGGGAATAGGTGGGAGGTTAGAATTATGAGGGAGGGAGGTAGAAAAGTGGGAGTGGAGGAGTTGTGGGGGGGAGGGAACGTAGGAATAAGCAAGTGTAAGAAGGAAGAGGTGTAGAAGTGTGAGAAGAGAGAGGGGAGGAAAATAGGAATAGATGGAAAGGGAAGAGGGGGAAATAAAGAAGATGGTGGGAGTGGGAGATGGAGGGAGAACGAAAGATGGAAGGGAAGAGTAAATAAGAGAAAATTTGAAAAAAGAGAATGGGGAGAGAAAAGCAAAGACAAAAGAGAGAAAATGGAAAGTAAAAGAGAATAAATGGAAGGCGGAGAAGACGCAATGAGAAAATTGAATAGGAAAATAAGAGAAAGAGGAAATGAGAGAAAGAGATAAAAGAATTAACGAGGGAAGGAGATGCGAATAAGAGGAGGAGAAAAAAGAATAGAAGAAAAGGAGGAGTAGGATTAAAAACATCATGAAGAATTGCAAAAGACTAAAAAAAAAACAAAAAAAAAAACATACAAGTTCAAAGGAGGTTGTTCTATAACTATTTTATCAATGTGAGGGAAAGCACAGTGAAGTAGAAGGGGTCCTCTAGGTTCACCAAATCCCTCCTGTTGTATTAAAAGATAAAAAGATGCTATATAGTTTTTAAAAGTATAATGGAATTTATTCTGACCAACACTTGATGATTTTTGTTGTGGAAGGGAAGTACTTGTGTGGCAGGGGTAAAGTGATGTCTAAGGGTGGGAATAAGGGTAAGGGTCGTACAAGGGTTACTAAGGAGTTAATAAGGGTAGAGGATTTAGGATAAGATTTTTAGGTAAGGGTAAGGGATGAGGTAAGGAAAGAGGTAAGGAAATGGGCAAGAGTTAGGGTTACAACAGAGGTAAAGTAATGGTAAGGGCAAGAATAAGGGTTAAAAGTAAGCTAAATTTAGGGTTAAAATGAAATGTGAGGGTAAGGGCAGAGAAGAGCTTAACGGGAGAGTATACTTTTGATAGATTGGAGTGCCTTGTTTCCTCCAAAGTATGCCACGAAACAGACCCAGATGAAGAGAAATAATGGTATCCTGTTGCCTGGAATAGTTTGGAGGAATCATAATCTCCAAAAATGTCAAAACTATACCCTCCCCTTAATTAAAGGCTGAAACGTAAGGAAAACAAAACAACAAACTGTGAGAAAAAGGCTTGTGTTACTTATGCAGTGGGATTACTTTGAACATTAGACTTTCAGCAAAAAGTCTTGTTTTTATTTGCTAAAGTTAGCGAGGTGTCCAATGCTTCATTATGGAAAAAAGAGTATAGGGGTGAGGGTGGGGGGGGGGAGAGGTTGTATGTTTTGGAAAGGGGGATGGAGGAATGGTTAAGAGGGTACAGGTGATGCTAACATTAATTCTCTCTCTCTCTCTCTCTCTCTCTTTTTTTTTTCTTTCTCTCTCTCTCTCTCTCTTTTCTCTTTCTCTCTCTATCTCTCTCTTTTTTCTTTCTCTCTCTATCTCTCTCTCTTTGTGTTTGTTTGTTTGTTTGTTTGTTTGTGGCAGTGTAAATATTATTAATGAGGCTTTACAGTGTTTATAAGTTCCTTCAAAGTTCACTCCCCAGGGAAACGTACAATCTGAACCCATTACTGACGTCGACGTAACAGCTGACGAGTCCTGCATTGTACTCTTAGGAATCACTGACGTATTTTCTTTCCTATGGAGGAGGAGGAGGAGGAGGAGGAGGAGAAAAGAAAGAGTGGAGGGGGAGGGAAGGATGGATATGAATGTAGAGAAAGAAAACTAGGTGAAGGATGTATCTTTATTAAACCCTATAAACTACATGTTCAAGTGTACAGTAACACACACGTAGGACTGAGGTTACACAGAGAATAGAGAAATATGTGTCAGTGGGTAAACGAAAGGGAGAGTGATGGAGGATTGATGAACGTGTGTGCGTGTGTATATATATGTGTATGTGTGGGTATGTGTGTGTGTGTGTGTGTGCAGCGGAGAACAATAATTCCCTTTTACAGCCTATAGTTATGTGGGTAAGGTGTGGTCGTATTGGTGTGCGAACTGGAGGCTACGGATTCACCCCACACCCACCCAGGAAACAGACTCCCTGAGTATTGTACTGTAGGTGGTCTGTGTCTTGGAAAGGTTTGGAGGAATCTGGTGGCCTCCCAACTCGACGGCAATATCTCGCCCCTCTTAAAAGTCCTTGGTCGGTAAAAGTACTGCTGTAAACTTTACTTTGAAATAAAAATGAGGAATGGGATATTTACGTCGGTGGAAGGAAGGAGGGAATGAAGGGAAAGGAAAAAAGAGAGAGATACGAGGGAGTGAGAATTATGAGGAGGAAAGGAGGGAGAGAATAATAATCCGGGGAAGAGTAAGAAGGAAGAGAGAGGAAGATAATATAAAGGACAATAGTGAGGAAGGGGGAGAGCTAAGTAACAGACTAAAGATTGAGGAGAAGGAGAGGTGGAGGGAAAGACGTAAAATAGAGAGAAAGGGAAGAGGAAAGGGAGAGAAGAGGAGTGAGAAGTAAAAGGAAAAAGAGGGTATAGAAGTGAAGATAGTGATGGTGTGTGAGGGAAGGGTCAAGGGTGAGGAGAGGTGAGTACTAAAATGAAGAGGGATGATAAAAGAGAAATGCAGTGTGCTCTCTCTCTCTCTCTCTCTCTCTCTCTGATATTAAAATGTATGTCTCGTTGAAGCTGTGTGTCCATTGTATCCATTTAGATATATCAAATCAAGTGGCTAGCCTATAATTCTCTCTCTCTCTCTCTCTCTCTCTCTCTCTCTCTCTCTCTCTCTCTCTCTCCATTTTGTATCACGCGTATCTGTGTGTTATTTTACTGACGTCTAAAGCATGTAATCTTTTTTTATCTCTGTCTCTCTCCTTTTTGTATCACGGGTGTTTTTTGTTTTGTTTTCTGACCTCTGAATCATTTAATCTTAACCCTCTGGCCGAGACCTTGCCCTCTGCTGCTATTTCCGTCCACTAGTAACTCCCTCTTTATCTCAGGGACTTGGGAGAGTGTACTTGGGGGACTCTTCCGCCTGCCTGCCTGCCTGCCTCCTACGCCCCACTCGCGAGTGACTTGAGCGAGTGAGGAAGCGAGGGAAAGCAAAAGATCTCAAGTGAGTAAGTGAAAGTGAGAGAAGGTGAGTGAGTGAGTGTGAATGAATAGTGACGAGTGACTGAGTGCGAGTAAAGGAAAACGAAATCGGATTAAGCGAGCGAGTGAGTGAGTGAGTGAGTGAGTGAAAGAAGGAAGAGATCGTAAGTGAGTAAATGAAGGAAGTGAGTGAGTAAATGAAGGAAGTGAGTGAGAGTGAGAAAAAGTGAGTGAGTGAGAGTGAGAAAAAGTGAGTGAGTGAGAAAAAGTGAGTGAGTGAGAGAAAGTGAGTGAGTGAGAGGAAGTGAGTGAGTAAGTAAGAGGTGGAAGGCAGGAAGGAAGACTTTATAAGACTCACTCACTGTTGACCCGCTGAACTCTTGATTGGTCCACGGTATATATTGCCCCTCTCTCTCTCTCTCTCTCTCTCTCTCTCTCTCATTTTTTTCTATCTCTTTCTTTCTCTATTTATCTCTATCTTTCTTTCTCTCTCTCTCTCTCTTTATTTCTATCTTTCTCTCCATCTCTCTTTAGCTCTATCTTTCTTTCCCTCTCTCTTTCTTTCCCTCTCTCTTTCTTTCCCTCTCTCTTTAGCTCTCTCTCTGTCTGTCTGTCTGTCTGTCTGTCTGTGTTATCAATATTTCTCTCACTTTATGTATAATTTCTTTCTTTGCATCTTTTCTCCTTCGTTCCTTGTTTTATTATTACTCTTTCTATCTTTATCATCTTTTCTATTCTTCTCTTCTTTCGTCTCTGTTTTCTTGATCATCTCTGAGTCTTCCCTCTTTTATTCTATTCTCTCTCCTGTTGTCTTTTCGTATTGGTTTTCTCTCTTCTTTTTTATTCATAGCGGTTATCTCAATTTTTCATGACCTCAAATCTTTATTATTCTTCGTCACTCCCATTTTCATCAGTGTTTCTCTTTCTCTCTTTGTGTCCTCTTTACTTCATCTTCTTTTCTTTGTCTCTCACACCCCATTTCTCCTTCCTCTTCCCCTTTCTCTCTATTCTTCCTTCGTTCTCCAAGTCCCCCTCCTCCTCCTTCCTTCTCACTTCATCTTCCTCTTCCTAATCGCATTCTTCCTTCCTTTACCACACAATCACTTCTTCCTCTTCCTATTAGAGTGAGAGAGTGAGAGAGTGAGAGAGTGAGAGAGTGAGAGAGTGAGAGAGAGAGTGTGAGAGTGTGTGCGTGTGTGCGTGCGTGCGTGCGTGTGTGCGTGTGAGGGAGAGAGAGCGAGAGACCAGGGCAAGAGAAGTAAGCTAAGGTAGAGTTAACACACACACACACACACGAATTAAGATGAACATTTCACAAATCATTAAATAAGTTGGTCAGGATGAATTGACTGACGGATGTAATATCGTAACTAGATTTTTTATTTTTTTAAATTTTGAGCATATCATTCTTTGTAAATTTATGGATCAAAATGAATCTAAATATTATGCAAATTAAACAGCACAATTTCGCTGCAAGCACTCGTGTACGTCAGGAATAAAGTGACGTTTTAACAGCATTTGACGGAGGGATGACGTTGATGTATAATTTCGTTGTTGTATATACTCAATTACTTGTGATGTTTGAGCGGGTGGGTTGGTGGGTGAGGGTGGGTTGGGACCTGGGGAGTGTACAGGGGGTGGGCTTGTTCAGAATATATTGCTGGCATATGTAAAGTGTCGGGTGTTATAATTTTGATATCACATCTACCATTGCTACCACCATTCATACAAACCACTACAACTACCACCACCACCACATACCAACCACCACAACCACCACATACATACAAGTACAACAACAACAACAACAACTACCACCACCACCACCACCACCACCACCACCACCACCACCACCACCACCACCATAACAACTACCACTACAACCACCACTACTACCACAACAACATCACCACCACCACCACCAACAACAACAACTACATATATGAATAATACACATAACAGAATAATCAAGAACAAAAATTACGATACACATGAGTAAGAGTAGACGGCATTTATGTATGTACGTAAGAAAAGTCATAGCACGTAAAAGGTTTGAGTTGATGCATAAATAAATACAAGTTACATAGATAATCACGTGGTTTTGTTTATGTTCAGGTTGTTTCTGCCTGTACGGGTCGACGTGTGGTTTGCTTTTTAATGATCTTGTAAGCTGAAATATTACTTGAATGAATATGAACTCTTTGCTTATCTCGGTCGAATAAAGCAGAAAATGGCATGTTTTGAAGGCAAGCTAAAATTTTCGCGATAACGGTATCTGAATGCGTGGTCAGATTTTGCTAAGGATGTTTTCACGATAACTGAATTACTTATCTTGTTTAGCTGTTTGATATCACCACCACCACCACCACCATGATCATCACCACAAAACAACCCACGCCAGCATCACTATTACCATCACCACTCCTTTGCCGTCACTCACTATCATTCACACCCCCACTGCCATATGTCATTATTTACATCATCACTGTCATCACCAATACTATCAACAACTATAACCACAACCATCACAACTCCCACTACCACCACCACTACAACTATCATCATCAACACCACCACTACAACCACTAAAAACACCACTACCATTTATACAACCACCATTACCACCACTACCAACACTACGACAACATCCAGTACAGTGCCACCACCCTCAATAAACTACCACTAATTCTACCACCACTTCCAACACTACCATCTTGATTAAATCTTAAACCGGCTTATCAATGTTGTTCTGGCGGCTGTCGGTTGATGGAGGGAGAGAGGAGAGGAGAGAGGAGAGGAGAGATGGAGGGTGGAATCAAAGGGAAGGAGAGTGGGAAAGAAGGATTGGAAAGATTAAGGAGGAGTAAGTGTGTGTAGAGATGAAGATGGAGAGTGTGAATGAGGCGAGAGATGATGAGTTTGGGATGGGAAGAAGAAGAAAAGAATGAAAAGTGAAAAGAGAGGGAGGAGAGGAAAGTGACGGAAGAAGGGATGGAAAGAAAGAAGGATAAACCAACACTTATAATGAGTGGAAGGGAGGGTACACCTGAGAGAAACAAGGAAAGAGGGAGGGAAGGAGAGAACTTAAATATGGAATGGACCATAAAAGAGATAACAGTAGATAAAGGTACACCCGAGCTCGTAAATTCGTGACCGCGTACTAAAATGTTTGTGCCATTTGAGCTGGTAACATTTATTTGGGGAGGAATCAGTGTTGGTGGAACATAGTAGAGTGACATGATACAATCTCTCACCTACAATGACACCTTCCCTACACAGTGTTACCAGCTCAGATGACATAAATATTTGGGGATGTGGTCGCGAATTTACGAGCTCGAGTGTGCAAAATACTACAGTATTAGTACCCTTCCATAGAACAAACTTTCATCCATTACGAAAAGTTACATATCATATTAAATGCTGTGGTATTCTGTACTGTATATTTTATATATGGTTGGGTTAAAGGAGAGGAGTAAGTTAGTTATAAGGCCTACTTATAGTTAGTTGTTTAAAAAATGTAAACTTTACAACACACACACGAACACACACACACACACAATCAATAGGATGACATATTGGGGTGAGTGGTATTTTTTATTAGATTTTTTGAGAGAGAAAAAGTAAAGAGAAAGGGAGAATGATATCACTGAAGAAAGGAGAAAGGTAAACAGAATAGGAGAAGGAAAAAAAGTAAATAGAAAGGGAGCATGGAGGAGAGAAAAGTAGGGAGGGAGGGAGGGAGGGAGGAAAGGCAAAAGTTCATCATCTCATTGTGCATATTGAAGTTTTATGAATATTATATTAAGCCAGGGTGAATAGCAGAGTCAGGGAGAGGAAAGGAGAGTAAGGGTGAGTCAGGGGGAGGCAGGAAGAGGAAAGGAGAGTAAGGGAGAGTCAGGAAAAGGCAGGGTGAGTCAGGAAGAGGAAAGGAGAGTAAGGGAGAGTCAGGGAGAGGAAAGGGTGTGTAAGGGTGAGTCAGGAAGGGAGAACAGTAGAATCAGGGAGAAAGAGGGAGAGAAAAAAAATCACAGAAGATGACGACGGGAAGATTTTATGAATAGGGAGATAAAGTTATATATATGAGAGAGAGAGAGAGGGAGAGTGAGAGAGAGTGAGAGAGAGTTACAAGAAAGGACACGGGGAGATTATAGAAGGGGAGGCAAGGAGAGATTAGAGGGGAAAGAGACAAGAAGAGATTAGAGGGAGGGAGAGAGGGAGGGAAGGAGAGATTTGAGTCGTAGCCAGGAGGGGAAATTAGTGAGAAGTAAAATGTTAAGGAAAGAACTATGATGAATGGTGCTGGGGGGAGGAGGGAGGGAGGAAGGGAGGGAAGGAGGGAGGGAGGGAGATATGGTAAGGATAAAAAAATGGAAAAGATGGGAGGAAAGAATGAAGGAAGGGAGAAGGAAAATTGGAACTAGGGATGGTAGGAAAGGAAAGGAAAGAATGAAAGAAAGAGGGGAATATGGTAAAGTGGGGAAGGAGGAAATAGTAAGAAGGGGAAACGGTGCTAGGAATTGATAGATAGGGATGAGGCAGAGAAAGGATTGAGGGGGTAGGGACTGCTTGATATTGGGGAGGAAGGACACGAAGGAGGTAAGAAAGGATGGTGAGATAAATAGAGAGATAGGAAGGAAGGTAGGAGAAGAGGGATGGATGGATGAATGTGGTGAGGAAAGGAGAGAGGTAGATAAGACAGAAGAGGGAAGGATAGAGAGGAGGGGGAGGGAAGATGGAAGGAGAGGAGGATGGATGGATGAATGTGGTAAGGAAAAGAGAAAAGTAGATAAGACAGAAGAGGGAAGGATAGACAGGATAGAAGAGGGAAGGATAGATAGGATAGAAGAGGGAAGAGTGAGTGAGAGAGAAAGAGAGAGGAAAGAGAGGAAACCAAAAAATATGATGAAGAGTGTTTTAATAGGCAGAGACAGAAAGGCCATTATACACTCGTTAATAGAAGGAGCAGCAGGAGAGGTAGAAGGAGGAGAGGTGGAAGAGGAGAGTAGTAGTAGGAGGAAGAGGAGAGGAGGATGTGGACGAGGAGAGGTAGAACTAGGATGAGAAGGAAGTGGAAGAGGAGAGAAGTGGAAGAGAAGGAGGTGGAAGAGGAGAGGTAGAAGTAGGAGGAGGTGGAAGAGGAGAGGTAGAAGTAGGAGGAGGTGGAAGAGGAGAGGTAGAAGTAGGAGGAGGTGGAAGAGGAGATAAGTGGAGAAGGAGCAAGAGGAGAGGTAGAAGGAGGAGTGAAGTAGGAGGAAGAGGTGGAGGAGGAAGAGGAGAGAGATAGAAGGAGAAGGAGGAGGTGGAAGAGGGGATAAGTGGAGAAGGAACAAGAGGAGAGGTAGGAGGAGGAGGTGGAGGAGTGGTGGAGAAGGAATTAGAGCAGAAAGAAGAGAAAGTGGAGGAGTATAAGGAGGTAAGAGGAATACAAAGGACATTCAAACAGCAACAAGCCAATTGGTCCTTTCAAGGCTGTTTGGTTATGCTGTGCCAACTTGGGCGAGGGAAAGAATATTAAAGAAAATAACATAAAATAAAACAGAAAAGGAAGGTGAGGTGTAGAAAATAAAGCAGAAGAAGGAGAAGGAGAAAAAGAAGTGTAGGAAGGAGAAAAGAAAAGAAAAGAAAAGAAAAGAAAAGAAGTGTAGGAAGGTATGGTGTGGTGACGGGATGGTGTGGTGACGGGATGGTGAGGGAAAGATGGTGAGGGAATGGTATAGAGAAGGAATGGTGGTGAGGGGATGGTGGAGAAGGAATGAGGTGAGGGAATGATGGTGAGGGAATGGTGATGAAGACGTGACAGTGCAGCAGGAAGAGGGGGGGGGGGGAGGGAGGGAGTGGTGGAGGAGACAGACGTGAGGAGGAAGAAGTTGTAAAAGGAAAGATGAAGAAGCAGGATGAAGACTTGGAGGAGGAGGAGGAGGAGGAGGAGGAGGAGAAATGGGGGGAAAGCAGATGACAAGAGGAGGAAAGGAAAAAGAAAGCTGTTGGAAAAATATATGCGAATGAGGAAGAGAGAAACGGTGGGAATGAGAAACAACAACAACAAAAAACTGAAGAAGGGAACAACAGAATAGAAAATACATAATAGGAAAATTTTCTTTGAACAATAATTATGTTAGTTATCCTCCTTGGGAACGGAACCCCTGACTATAAAGTTGGGATACAAGGACGTTACCAACTCGACTATGTCTTTGTGTCATACCTTGATGGGTTGGGGCGTGGGTTGGGGTTCGATTCCCGAGTGGGGTAACGTGGGGTTCTCATTCCATCCTCTCATTGTCTTTCATATTATAATTATTTTCTACCCCTGCTTTCTTTATCAGTTTCTCCTATTCATTGTTTCTATTCTCTCTCCCTCCAGTCTGTTTTCTCTCTCTCCAGTTACTCTCTCCACATCATTCCTCCACCTAGTTCTCATTCTTCCACATCCCTCATACCACCTCCTGACTGCACCTATAAGTTTATCTCTCCTCCACACCTTCCCTCCCTCACCACGAGTATACCTAGGCAACCTCAACACCTTCCTCCATCCATTCATTGTCTCACTTCTTTCCTACTATTCTATCTCTTTCCTTCCTCTCAGCCAAATCCTCCCACTATATCTCTATTTTTCCCTCCCAACCATTCTTCCTTTTTCCTTCCACCTATCCTTCCTTTCTTTCTCCCTCTCTTCCATCCTCCCTCTCTCCCACCCCATCCCATCCTCCCACCTCATCCTACCTTCCTCTGTCCATCATCTTCCTCTCACCTCATCCTACCTTCCTCTGTCCATCATCTTCCTCTCACATCTGCAGCCAGCTACAACTTGACTAACAACCTACATCAGAGCATGGTACGAATAGTTGTAACCTGAGAAAGTACAGCCAGAGAACCATGTCCGCCCTTGGCTGTGTGGGGCAACTTACTTACTCACTCACTCACTCACTGTGTTGAGAGGGACGGACGGGGGGAGGGGAGATAATCTGTCTGTTGTTGTGGGCGAAATTGCGTGGGTAGTTTACTTATATCATCCTCTAAACAGCTCTATAAAACAGATCCATAACTGGTGTGCACTGAGGGACGGTAACCTTTTTATTTAGATCATAGTTTCCTGGTATTGTTGTGAGGAATCAGTATTTATAGGTAAAAGTTTCACCCTAAGACACATAATAACTATATATTAATTAAGGGGAGATTCTCATGTTGGTGACTTAATTGGAAGGTCTGTGATTCCTCCAACCTTGGCCAGGAAACGGACGACCCAACTCTTACTTTAATGAGGGATCTGTTTCGTGGCATAGTTTGAAGGAATCAGTAGCCCCCACCAGTTTCCCTCAAAAGAATCTACCGTTAATTAAGAGGACTTTGGAGTAGACATCAGAGTACTTTAGGATTCTGACGAGCCATCTGGGGAGATTTAGTTCTGAGGTAGTTAGTTAGTTTTTGTGTGTTTAGTTTAATTGGTGTTGTGGTTTAATTAGTGATCGTGGGTGGACGGCACGAATACTACACACACACACACACACACACACACACACACACACACACACACACACACACACACACACACACACACACATACACACACCACAACCAAGGCTGGTGTGGTGGTGGAAGATGGAACTAAAGGAAAAAGAAAGTGGAGGAGAAAATGATTGTGGGAGAGTGAAGAGGGAGAGAAAGAAAGAAGCAAGGAAGGGATATGGAGGGAGAGGAGAGGGGTAAGGGTGGGAGTGTGTGAGAGAGATACGGTGTTGGGGGTGGGGGGGGGGGGGGAGAGAGATGGAAGGAAGGAGGAATAAGAGAGCAAGGAAGGCAAGTGGAAGGATATCTAGGAAAAGGAAGAAGAAAGAAGGGAAAGGGAAAGAGACAATGAAGGAGAATCTGAGTGGAATGAATGAAGGAAGGAGGGAATAAGGAATGTAAGGGGAAAGAAGGGAGAGAGGAAGCAAAGGAAGGGAGAGAGGGAGGAAGCAGGGAAAGGGAGGGAGGGAAGGAGAGACAGAGGAAGAGGGGAAGGAAGGGAGAGAGAGGGAGGAGGGGAGGAAGGGAGGGAGAGAGAGAATTTGCATGAGAGTGAGAATCATTATCAAGCCGGGACCTCAGTCATCACTTTAAAATTGGTCCTCTTCTCCCTCACTCCCACTCCCTCTTTCTATCGCCCTCCCTCACGCTCTTTCTCCCTCACTCCCACTCCCTTTCTTTCTCTCCCCACCCATCACACACACTCGCTTTTCTTCTCTCTCTCTCTCTCTAGCCGTAAGCAGTATAATATATATATATATATATATATATATATATAATTCTAAATAACTCTCTCTTTTCCAGGATCCACTAATGCCAAACTGAGGGAAGGCGGACTATACAAACACCAACTCCAAAACCACGTCCCTCTAAGGTAAGCTGTGCATACCTAGAATATCTCAATCAATACAGTGCAGTAAAATATTGGCCTGTGAGACATTTGGAGGTGGTCCCCATGTCCTCCAAACTACTGTATATGTTAAAACGAACGATCTAGGCAATTCCGAGGGCATTGTGTTTTTAGATGTAGTTTGGAGGACTCGTTAGCCTTCAGTGGGTCCTTCATCTGTTAGTCAGTCTGTCGCTAAAATCGGGCCATGTGTTGTGAATGATTTGGGTGCTGTTGATCCCTCCAAACTATGTCAAGGAAACAGACTTTTTTTTTTCTTGGTGTGTTTGCTGTTTCATGGCTTACTAAGTGTGGAGGAATCAGGAGGGAAAATCGTGCTCTACTGATTTTCTCATTAATTGTCTCTTATTTATTTATTTATTTATTTGATGTCTAAACTTTAAGGACCCTGTGATCGTGTATGAAACTTCAATTGGAGGCTTCTGATTCCTCCTGATCATGCCACGACACAAGCTCCTTCCATATAGGTGGTGTTTCGTGGCAATATTAGAAGGAAACGTTTTACCTCCAAATTTTTCTAACCACATCACAGGGTTCCTTAAATAAGAAATAAACACACTTTCAAGGGTTCAGGTACACTTGGCAACACTTATTCCCCCCCCTCTCTCTCTCTCTCTCTTTCTCTCTCTAAAATATATATATTTTTCTTGACATTAATCTGCATGTTCTTGATAGCTAACATGTTTATTTTGTCTTTCTCCTTTTCTTCTCATTCATTTATCCCCATTTTCATCGGTCTCCATTTCCTCATTCCTTCATTTTTTATCCACCCATTATTACACCACAATACTGCAAATTTAATGCAAAAAACAAAATCTGCCAAGCTTCTGTCTGTCTGTCTGTCTGTCTGTTCGTCTGTCTTTCTTGTCTATATGTCTGGCTGTCTATCTTAGTTCCCACCCAGTTTCTCTCACTTTCTCTCTCTCTTTTTCTCTTTCTCCCCCCCCCTCCCCTCCCTTCCCTCCCTCCGTCTCTCCTTGTCTCCCCACCACCGTAATCTTCCCGACCATTACCCTTCAAGATTCACCTCCAGCACACCAAAAAGTTCACCTCTCCCTCCCTCCCTTCTCCACCCTCTCCCTCCCTCCCTGTCTCTTTCTCTCATTCTCTTTTCTCCTTCACCCGTATTCTTCCTTTCTTCGGTTCTCTCTCTCTCTCTCTCTCTCTCTCTCTCTCTCTCTCTCTCTCTCTCTCTCTCTCTCTCTCTCTCTCTCTCTCTCTCTCTCTCTCTCTCTCTCTCTCTCTCTCTCTCTCTCTTTCTCTCTCTCTCTCTCTCTCTCTCTCTCACACACACACACACACACACACACACACACACACACACACACACACACACACACACACACACTGACCACCCCAAAAGACTGAGAAACTATTTACTTTGTAAGTTAAGCCTGGGTGAGTGTGAGGGCGAGAAAGAAAGTAGCCAGGGTGAGGGGGACGACGAAGAAATATTTTGGGGTGAGGGGGGACGGGTGGGTGGGGGGGGGGGCGAGGTGAGAGAAAAAAAAGAGGAACACTATTTGTCACCCCACACATCCACACCCCCTCACCCCTTGTCACCCCTCGCCTCCATTTTCTTTTGGGGAAATCTTGTATTTGTTGATTCCGTGTGTGTGTGTGTGTGTGTGTGTGTGTGTGTGTGTGTGTGTGGTTCTCTTTCTTTGGCTTGACCTGTTTTTATCCACTTTAACCCAATTACTGTTTCTTTGTTTTGGTGTGTAGTCGTTGTCATTATCTTTATTTTTATTGTTTTGATCTGTTGTTGTTGTTGATGTTTTTCCTATGTTGTTGTTGTTGTTGTTGTTTTTCTCGTTCTCGATAGTTTTGTATTTCGTTTTCCTTGATGTTTATTTTATCTATTTCTGTCTGTCTGACTCTTTCTTTGTCTCTTTCTTTGTCTTTCTATCAATTTATCTCTGTCTCTGACTGTCTCTGACTGTCTGTCTTTCTCTTTTCTGTTATTATCCCACCTCTTGTATTCCATTCCTTCATCCCTCGTTCCACGTTTCTTCCTCCTCCGTTCTTTGTTCTCCGTCACCCAACACACACACACACACACACACACACACACACACACACACACACACACACACACACACACACACACACACACACACACGCACGCACACACACTCCTTTTCTGTACGCTAACTTTGATCTCCATACTAAAGTTAT
>JAWZYT010004683.1:0-47615 GCA_034508575.1 Petrolisthes manimaculis
CCGATTTTACACTATTTTCTTCTTGGATTTTGCCGTTTTCGCTGTGTCTGGGTGTCCTCCGCTATCTCCCACCTTATCACACACTCTTTCTCCCTCTCTCACAATTATAACTGCGAATTTACAGTTACGTATTTCCTAGTTTCTGTTCATTTTTCTCTGTGTCTCGTCCTTCCAAACGATCTTTTCCTATTCCTCATACCATCTCTCTTATTCCCTACCATTTCTCGTCTTTCTTCACCAGTTTATCCCTCCAGAGAGAGAGAGAGAGAGAGAGAGAGAGAGAGAGAGAGAGAGAGAGAGAGAGAGAGAGAGAGAATTTCAATAAACACACACCACACCCTCATTTCTTACAATACTTCAGCAAACCCATTACATTCTATGGCATTGTAAACACGGGTAGAGTAATTCCGAGGTCAACAATAACACACACAAAAGTCCCATCGGTTTGTGTATAATGTAAAGATAGTTAGGTTGCTTCTTAACCAATGATCGGATGGCGAAAGAACTTTTATTATTTCCCTGACTAACTTCAATGCCTCTTTTTTTTCCGACATTAAAAAGGTTAAAATCTACGTTAAAAAAAAAAATTGCTGGTCGAGACTTATGCATTATTATACTTGGAATGTCACTATTATTTCTAACATTAAAAAAAAGGTTAAATAAATCTATGTTAAATAATTCCCTCATTTGGTGGTATTGACTCACACATTATTTTTGGACTAACGCCGGACGATAAAAGAGTTCACGCTAAAAGTCCCCTTATATCATTATACTGAAGAGATCAATATGTGTGTATCTAAGGGGAATGGCTGGATACTGACAAATAGTGAATCCCCTGTCTGGAAAAATGAAATATTGATGTACGAGCATTATTGGACTGGAATAAAAAAAAAAAAAAATAGGCAAAAGGATGATGTTGTCTTGACTATCCGTCGTGTCTGTCTGTCTGTTTGTTTATTTGTTTATTTGTTTATTTGTTTTTCTGTTCTATTGTTTGTATTATTTCTTTCTCTCACTCTATTCATTTCTGTATCCGTCTCTTTATCTATCTATTTCGCGTTCTTTGTCGCTGCACACACACACACACACACACACACACACACACACACACACACACACACACACACACACACACACACACACACACACACACACACACACACACACACACGTGGCCCCAGAACAAATCTCAAAGTACAGCTATAAAGCCCCTTCGATTTTCCATACAGAGCGGAGTTGGCAGAGTGAAAGGTGGTGGTGGTGGTGGCAGACAGGAGGAGGGGAAAGGGGAGAGAGGGGAACAGGGGGAGAGAGAGGGAGGGGAAAGGGGGAGACAGACAGGGGGATGGGAAAGGAGAGAGGGGAAAATGGGGGGAGAGAGGGCAGGGGGAGGGGAAAGGGGAGAGAGGGGAACAGGGGGAGAGAGAGGGGGGAAGGGAAAGGGGGAGACAGACAGGGGGATGGGAAAGGAGAGAGAGAGAGGGGGAAAGAGGAGACAGACAAACAAACTGATAATAAACAGATATACAAGAAAAAAGAGAATAATACGTAGACAGATAGACATGGAGAGACAGATGGACATAGAGAAATAAAGAGAGAGAGAGAGAGAGAGAGAGAGAGAGAGAGAGAGAGAGAGAGAGAGAGAGAGAGAGAGAGAGAGAGAGAGAGAGAGAGAAAAAATGTCAATAAACACAAAGCTTCAGTCTTACAATACCTCACCAAACCCATTACATTCTTACTGACTTAGAATTAAAGTCAACCTGCCCCCCTCCCCCTCTCTCTTTCTCCCCTCCTCTGTCCCCCTCCCCTCTCTCTTCCTCCCCCTCCTCTCCCCACCTGCCCCCCCTCCCCCTCTCTCTCTCTGTCCCCCCTCCTCTGTCCACCCCATCACAGCTTTCTTTCCCCTCCGTCCCCTATAATCTCAGAGACCCCCCACTACCATTCCTTTTACAGCACTCTCCTATTCTCTATTCTCACATTCTCCCTCCATTTCTTTCCTTCCCCTACCTACCGATTACTCGCCTTTATCCTTTTTCCTCTTCTTTCCCTCCCCACCCCTTCATTATTCCCCTAATCTTACAGTACTTTCACTCACATTTTTAGTAGATACAAAACAATAATCATAGTTAGTCCCTCTCTTTCCCTCCCTCCTTCATTATTCCCATAGTTTTACAGTACTTTCACTCACATTTTCAGGAGATATAAAACAATGAATTAATAATTATATACAACAGAATGTATATTGACCTACTATTGTGTTTTAATATATACAATAGAATGTATATTGACCTACTATTGTGTTTTAATATACTCAACAGAATGTATATTAACCTAGTATTGTGTTTGTTACAGGCACCTCACCCTTCACCCTCTACTTCAGCGTCAAGTTCTACGCTGCCGACCCGTGCAAGTTGGTGGAGGAGATCACCAGGTAAGTGTGTCACGATGGGCTTCTTCACTTAATTAAGGGGGGATTATCTTGTTGGTGAATTAGAGGTCTATGATTCCCTCCAAACTATGCCATAAAACAGATCTTCTTTTGTATACCATTGAGGGCATCTGTTTTCTAGGATGAATTAGTAGCCTTCTGATTCACCAACAAAGACTCTTTACTTAATATCTTGGACATGTTTATTTCTCTGTTTACTATGATTTTTTTTTTGTAATTATTTTCTTGCATTTTGTAGGACTGGTATACCTATTATTTGTTCAAGGATTAGGTTATAAGTGTTGTTAGTAAGGGTTAGAGTTGTTTGATTTGATACGGTATTGTTTATAATATGTAATATGTAGTGCTTTGTGGTTCATGATGTAAACACAGGTAAGTGGTTTGTCAGGTGTTGTCGTCACGTGAGGAAGAACTTTTACTGATGATATTCTACTGCTGTTAATTCAGGTGTATAATCAGGATAACTTTAATTACGGCCGTTTAGTGTGTGTGTGTGTGTGTGTGTGTGTGTGTGTGTGTGTGTGTGTGTGTGTGTGTGTGTGTGTGTGTGTGTGTGTGTGTGTGTGTGTGTGTGTGTGTGTGTGTGTGTGTGTGTGAAGGAAGAGGTCATAGCTATTTTAGTTTAAATTTTAAAATAAGTGAGGTGAGATATTACAGTGATAGGTTAGATATGAATGCATTAATTAATACGAAAACAAGATTAAACTAGAATAAAAAATTAAATAATAAAGATGGTATTGGTCAGACACATGAAATATGATTGGCCAACACCGTAGACTTTCGGTAGAGAAGTTGTGTGCGAAGCGTATTTGCATTATTGTTTTTTTGCTAATAAATGGTACTGTTAATGCTATTATCATAACGTCCGTGTATTTATGTTTTTTTTTTATTTATTTTTTTTTCTCGATGGTGTGTTAATTTATTGGTTTTAATATTGGAACGTGTGAGGGTTTTGTTGTTGCTGTTGTTGTTGTTGTTGTTGTTGTTGTTTTTTGTTGTTATTCAATGTGTTGTGTTCTGTCTGACTCTTAGGATTAATGATTTTTTTTTTTTGACTCGGTTAAAAGTAAATGAGAACGAGAAAACAAGACCAAGGAAGATGTGTGTGGAAATAAAGGAGATTTTCTCAGGCAGTAAGAATTTAAAATATGAGCGAAAGGATGAAATTCGGGACAAAGAGTGAATGAATAAAAGACGTGGAAAGATAAGATAGAGGAAGAGTGAGGGTGAAGGTGAAATTGAGACAGTGTTCAGAATTTAATAGAGAAAGTTATAATGGCGAAAGTGAAGGGGCGATGGGCAGTGAAAATTAAAGAGGAGAGAGAGAGAGAGAGAGAGAGAGAGAGAGAGAGAGAGAGAGAGAGAGAGAGAGAGAGAGAGAGAGAGAGAGAGAGAGAGAGAGAGAGAGAGAGAGGAAGAGTAAGAGAGAGAGAGAGTAAGAGTGAGGGTGAAAGGGAGAGTGTATGGCAGAGAAGAGGAAATGGGTGTGTTCTTTACTGGACACAAGATGAACGAGGTCAGAGAACATTAATTTATGTTTCCTTCCTTCCCTCCTCTCTCTCTCTCTCTCTCTCTCTCTCTCTCTCTCTCTCTCTCCTCTCTCTCTCTCTCTCTCTCTCTCTCTCTCATATAACCTCCTCAAAACTCTGGCATCTGGAAATATAATTAACCCCTGTAAATGTCGCTTATCAGTCTGTCATATCAAGCACAAGGATCTATGTTCTTATCAGTCGTTATCTGTATCATTATGTCCATCTGGAAGCGGTGAAACTCAGTGGTGAAGTGGTCAGAGCAAGGCAGGAAAGGGCAAGGATAAAACAGAGTATAGTAGGGCAATACAAACCTACAAAGGGTAAGGCAGTGTTTGGTGATAGGGCAAGGGGGAAGCAGAGAAGAGGAAAGGCATTACAAGGGGCAAGAAAATGTTAAGATGGATTCACACTTAAGATTTATAGCCTGGACCTGATGGTGTTGTAATAGATTTGTGCCTATAAAGTATTGGAATCCCCAAGTAAGGGCAGATTAACCGTATATGGAATGAATACAAAGGATGGATGGGGTGGGGGTGGGGGAGGGTAGGAAACGTGCCAGCCAGACCTCCCCGTGTTCTGTTCAACTTTGTGTGTGTGTGAGAGAGAGAGAGAGATTGTGTGTGTGTGTGTGTTTGTGTTGTGTGTGTGTGTGTGTGTGTGTGTGTGTGTGTGTTTGTTGTTTTTATGTTTACGATTGTGATTGACTGGTGATGTGATGTGATGGCTTGACTCCCAGTATGGTTGTGTTATCAGCCACTAAACATATATTACCTGCAGATTGGAATATAGATCACACGTCCAGTATTGCTGTTTTGGGAATGCATTTGTTCGTGTGTGTGTGTGTGTGTGTGTGTTGTGTGTGTGTGTGTGTGTGTGGTGTGTATGTGTGTGTGTGTGTGTGTGATGTGTGTGTGTATGTGTGTGTGTGTGGTGTGTAGTGTGTTGTGTGTGTGTGGTGTGTGTGGGAGTTAGTGTGGGTCATTATAATTATGGCATTTGTTAATTAATCTGAGTGTGTCGTTACGATCGAGGATAATGTCGGTGTGTGTGTGTGTGTGTGGTGTGTACTGTTGAGGTATTTCCTGAGGTTAGTGGATGTAAATTTGAGCTGGTGTTTATGGTTTAGTTTATGTGCTGAGAGGGTATGAGTGTGGGGTCTTTAATTTAGTAGTATTATTATTATAGTTATTTTTATTTTTTATTTTGTGTGTGTGGGGGGGGGGAGGTGAGGGGGGAAAGACTGGCTGGCCGCGTCCCCCACATTCCCACGGCCAGGTTCACCCCATAAAAAGCTTTACTGCCTCACCCTGCCTGCCTGCCTGCCTGCCTGTTTGCCTCACTCGCCGGGTTGCCCTGCCTGCCTGGCCCGGGGAAGTTTTGGCCTGATACTGTGATTACTACCTGGCCAAGCCGCTCCTCTCCCTTCCTCCCTGCCTGCCTCCCTCCCTGTCTCCCTCTCCTCCCTCCCTCACTCCCTCCCTCCCTGCCTGCCTGCCTGCCACGAATCCTTTCATTCTCTGCCTCCCCCTTCCTTCCAGCCTCACCCCTTGCCTCCCTGCCTCACCCCTCCCCTTCTCTTTCAGCGTCACCCCCTCCCTTTCCTGCTCTGCCCTCCAACCCCTTCACATCTGCTTTTCCCTTCTGTACCCTGGCTACTGTTCTCGTCTCTCTCTCTCTCTCTCTCTCTCTCTCTCTCTCTCTCACTTCATCAGTGTTTGCCTTTCATCTTTCCGCTTCTGCTCTGTCTTCCTCCTCCTTTTCTTTTCTTCCTCGTGTGTTTTCTTGCATCACCTTCCCACCTTTTCTCTGTCTTCCTATTCTTCCTTACTCCTCCTTTCATGTTTCTCTGTTCCTTTCATCTCTCTGCTCCCACGTCCTTCCTTTCCCTCCTCCTCCTCCTCCTCCTCCTCCTCCTCCTCCTCCTCCTCCTCCTCCTCTCCTCCTCCTCCTCCTCCTCCTCCTCCTCCTCCTCCTCCTCCTCCTCCTCCTCCTCCTCCTCCTCCTCCTCCTGTTCTCTTTGTTCTCGTTCTCTTTAAATTAGTTCGGCATCTGTGTCATCTCTGTTATGGACTTTTTTCCTCGCTATTGTAATTGTCTTTTATGTTTGTCTTTAGCAAACGTTATTAACTTTATAGGTTGGAATTTGTAGCTATATTATAATTGTTTTTCCTTCAGTTTTTTTTTTTTTTTTTCGGTGTGTGTGTATTCTTTTTTTATTTTCTGTCTGCTTTGCTTGTGATTCTCTATTTGTTTTTGTTTGTTTCTTTCTGTTTGTTATTTTTGGTTCTTAATTTTTCTTTTCTTTTATTTTGTTACCACTATTGCAGTTCATTACTGTAGTTAATAAAAAATTTTTTGGGGGGTGAGGTAATGTATTTATCTCTAACTTTCCTGGACTCTCTCTCTCTATCCATCTACTGTATCTATCTACCTATCTCTATATCTATCAATCAATCTAAATCTTAATCTATTTATCTATCTACCTATCTCTATATCTATCAATCAATCTAAATCTGCCAACCTATCTCTATATATGTATCTTAATCTATCTATCTATCTATATCTCTTCATCCATCCTCTTATTTTTGTCTCAACACCTCAGCATCTCAAACTTGTTAAGGACCCCCCGTGATGTAGTCAGAAAATTAGAGGTTAGCGAGTCCTTCAAACATTGCCACGAAACACACACACCTACATAGATAAAAGAGCTTGTTTATTGGCATAGTCAGGAGAAATCAGAAGCCACCATGCAGGTCTCATACACGATCACAGGGTCCCTTAAATAACAACCCATGAAAGAGATGGTATTGGCGAGATGTGATGAGCGATTATGGACCAAGTAAGGCTGTGAGAGGAGAGTAACATGATGGTGATAAAGATAGATGTGGTGAGCGGCGGAGGGAGGAGATTTATTGAGGTGATGATGATGCTGCGACTGAGATGACGAGATGATGTGAGGTGAGCAGTATAAGGTGATGAAGAGGTAGGAGGTGGTGCATGGTGAATCTAGATTACTTTTAAGGTAAGTGAGTGAGATATAATTTATTAATGAAGGTGTTTTGATAAGGTGGGTTTTGAAGGGAAATATTCTCATGTTGGTTTATTGGATGCTGCTGATTCCTCCAGCCTATGCCAGGAAACAGGCCCCCTCAATGGTACTAATAGGGGATCTACTGTTTCGTGGCATAGTTTGGAGGAATCACAGACTTTCCAATTCACCATCAAGAAAATCTCCCCTTGAAAGAAGACTGAGATGAAGTGAGATGAGATGATGTAAGATGAGTGAAGTGCATAAGTTAACATTACGAGGAGGGTGATGATGAGTAGGGACAGGTGAGATTCAGGTGATAATTTTGAGATGAATTGAGTGTATGTATTTACTTGTAAAACAAAAACAAAAAAATGATGTGCAAATTATATGATATAAAATGAGGAGGAGAATGAGTGAACTGTAAATGAACTTAGGATAGAATTAAACATGTAAAGTGAGGTAAAATGAGGTGAGGAAAGACAAGATAAACTAGTAGATAATGAGTAAATTGTATGAGCGAATAAAATGAGGGAAAAAGAGTGAAATGTATACAAACTTAAAATAGAGTGAAATAATTTTGGATAAAGTGAAATAAAATGAATCGAGGAGAGATAATAAGATGAAGGAGATATAATAAGATGAAGGAGGTGATGAGTGAAATGTGCCACGGACGCGATAAGTGTGAGAGAAAGACGAGGTGTGAAATAAAGTGAAGGAAAGTGAGGGAATGACTGACACACTTCAAGATAAAGGTCAAGTGTCTCACAGAACACTTTACAATATTATTAATCCATGGAGTGTCCAACAGTAACGTCTGTGTGGAGGGAGGGAGGGAGGGGGGGTCGATTGGGTTGTGGAGGGAAAGGGGGAGTGGATTGGGTTGTAAAGGGAGGGGGGGGGGTCGATTGGGTTGTGGAGGGAGGGGGAGGGGGTCGGTTGGGTTGTGGAGGTGGGTGAATTAGTGCCCTTCCCAAACATGTTAATGGCTTGTGTGTGTGTGTGTGTGTGTGTCTGTGTGTGTGTTCCTTTAAGCCACCACAAATCTTCGTGTATAAATAATATGTGTGTAGATAGAGAGATCCGTGTATGTATGTACTGTATGTATGCCATTGCGTGTGTCTTTTTATGTACATATGCAATAATATATATGTTTTTAAATACGTGCACGTATAATAAATAACTAATTCCACACGCCAGGGACTTTTCAACACCCTCCCCCACTCCGGCTCCCGTTTTCTTCACACCTTATGCAATTTTCTTCTGGGGTTCGTGTTTTTGCTGTCCCCCGCCCGTTATATATGCACTCCTCCACCTCCTTCTATAATTACCTTGTATAATTATGCCCAGTCAACACGTGAGGGCAGTCGTGAATCATCAACCCACTCCTCTCGTCTTTTTCATTATTTTCTTTTCTTTTCTTCTTCGCCTACTCTATAACTGGATATTATTTCCTTTCTTCTTCAACTTCTCTAGCCCTCACTCTTTTTCTCATTCCTGCTTTCAATTTCTTTTCCTATCCTATTCCCTCCATCCTTTCCTCACTTCACCCTCCTCCCTCTTTCCTCCCTCTCACACTTTCTCCTCCTTCCCTCTTCAATCTCTTACCTCCCAGTAAATCGAGTCTTTTCTCCAGTAAATTTCTCTCCACTCCCTCCCCATAAACCTTTCCATCTTTCCCCTCTTTCTCTTCCTCCCAGCCTCGTCATCATCAGCAAAATCTTTCCTTTCCCCTTTCCCAATTTCTCCCCTTCCCAATTTCCCCTACCCCTCCTCCTTCCCAATTTCCCCTCCCCCTCCTCCTTCCCAATTTCCCCCCCTCTCCCTTCCTAATTCCACCCTCCCCTTTCCCAATTTCTCCCCCTCCCAATCCTTTCCCTTATCCCCTTCCCAATAATGTCGACCTTCTATCCCCTCACGTCTTGAATTTCCCTCCCCGACTACAAGCCTGATCTTCTTGTTTCCTTCTGCCAATATAATCTTTCCCACAGCCTCTCCCTCCCCCCCCGCCAGCATCAGTAATATCCTTCCCCACATCCCACTCTTTGATCTTCTCTCCCTCAATCCTACTCTCACTTCCCTCCCATTCCCCCTCCCCCACCCTCCTCCTCCCCAGCCACAGCTCAGAGGTCGTGTCGTGGCAAATGATTGGCGAGTGGACTGCTTGTTAAACCTGGACTGATTCACGAGAGAGAGAGAGAGAGAGAGAGAGAGAGAGAGAGAGAGAGAGGGGGGGGGGGGGGTATAGAGGGAAGGGAGGAAGAGGAGGGAGGGAGAGAATTTTGGTGAAGAGTCAATCGTGGCAAAACGAAAGAAAAATAAACAGGAGTGAAGCCAAGAAAGATGAAGAGAAGGAGAGATAACGGTTGATGACGAGGAGGAGGAGAAGGAAAAAGAGGAAGACTCGCCCCTCCACCTGTTATTATTGATGTGGCTGGCAAGTGAGCCTGAAGGGTGTGGTGGGTACCAAACCAACCACCCACCCAACCACCCACCAACGAGGCACCCTTTCTCTTAACTCCCCCAACACATCTTTCTCTTAACTCCTCCAACACATCTTTCTCTTAACTCCTCCAACCCATCTTTTTTCTATTGCCCCAACCCATCTTTTTTCTATTGCCCCCAACCCATCTTTTTCCTATCGTCCCCAACCCATCTTTCTCTTAACTTCCCTAACCCATCTTTCTCCTATTGCCTCCATCCCATTTTACCCCTTTCCTTCATTAACTATCTTTCCCCATTCCTCCCTTTAGTATGTTTATGTTGTGGGTTGTAATTTCACTCATTGTCTGTTAATCTATATAAGTAGCCTTTCATCAATCTATCCATAAACGTACATGTCTACCAATCCAAATAATTATGTCTGTAGTAAGATTCTGGTGGTGTGTGTCTGCATGGAAGGTAAAGAGGAGAGGGAGGGGGGCATGGAAGGTGAGGGTTGGGGGGTGGAGACAAAGGGGGGCAGAGGAGGGTAGTGATGGTGGAGGGGGGGGGCTGTTTAGAGATTCAGGAGCTGCAGGGGATGAACACACACACACACACACACACACACACACGACACACACACACACACACACACACACACACACACACTAACACACACACACACACACACACACACACACACACACACACACACACACACACACACACACACACACACACACACACACTAACACACACACACACACAACAGCCCCCCTGAGGGAAATAGTTCGTGACAGGTCGGGTTAGAAAGAATGGTGTCAAATGAAATTACAAGTAACCTCATTTATTTAGGAGTCGAAACCTGTTGTTGGCTGCTTCCCTTTAGGCATATAAGAATCCCACGTGAGACCAATGAACCGCCTATTCAGATTTAATTGATCTTTGTACGTAAGATATAATAATAATAATAATAAATGAATAAATCGATTAATACGTTTGTTGTTTGAGCCAAGATTAATTATACAGGAAAAAGAATGACTCAGAAAATGGGAAGAGAGAATGAAGGAAAAGTATAAGTGAGTGGGGAGAGAGAAAGGAGGAAGAGTAGAAAATAGATGAAGAAAAAATGAAGCAAAGTGATTAGTAAAAGAACACTCACTGTATATTCTTTTTTTGTCTGACTAATTATAGTTTTTTTCCTGCACAACACACACCACACACACACACACACACACACACACACACACACACACACACACACACACACACACACACACACAACCTAACCTAACCTAACCTGCATCTCTTGCTCTCACTGTTCCCTCCTCATCAAGTATCATGTTTAGGACCTCTTATGTTGAAGGTCAATTTCCCTCCTATTCTCAACGTGTTGGGTTATACCTTGTAGTGGGTTGGTTGTGTATGACGTGGTGGGTTGGGTTGGTTGTGTATAATGTGTAGGAGTGTGGTATATACAGCATAGTGTGTTTTGATGTGGTATGGTAATGTATAGTGTTTGATGTGGTGTGGTGGTGTATAGTGTGGTGTAGTGTAGTTTGTTCTAATGTATAGTGTAGTGTAGTGTGTGTGTTCTGATGTGTTGTGTTGTGTATTGTAGTGTAGTAAGGTTAGATATAAGTTGTGTGGTGAAGTGTAGTGAGATGTGAGGTTAGGTTTAATAAGCTGTGGTGAACTGTGGGTGTCAGAGGTCATTACTTTATGGATATTGCAATTTCCTCGGTATCTCTTCATTCTCTCTCCTCTGGGCATCCTCCCTTTCCTTTTCTCATGTTTTTCTCTTTCATTTCTCATATGTTTCCTACACGTTAATATTTTCATTCTGTCTTCTTTATTTCATGTTCTTTATCATCCTATCCCATCGTATAAATCTTCCCTTTTTATTTTATAACATCTTCCATTCCATTTTATCTCACTCTCTTATACTTCTCTCTTTCCCATTATGCATCTCTCTCTCTCTCTCTCTCTCTCTCTCTCTCTCTCTCTCTTCTCTCTCTCTCTCTCTCTCTCTCTCTCTCCTCTCTCTCTCTCTCTCTCTCCATCAATATATAATTACAGACCAAAACAGCAGGTGGCATGGGAGCGTTTGGCAGAGATTGAAAGAGGTTCATCAGAGGAGAGAAAGGGGAAAATGTGCGAGGCGGGAGGAAAAAAATGATATACCGAGTGAAAGAGAGATGGTTATTAAGAGAGATAGAGAGAAAGTGTGATATAAAAATAATATATATTTATATATATATATATATATAGTTGTATAATATGAGGAATAGAAAGTGACCACAACAATACGTGATGGTGATGATGGAGATGACTTATTAGGAGAGAGAGAGAGAGAGAGAGAGAGAGAGGAGAGAGAGAGAGAGAGAGAGAGAGAGAGAGAGAAAGAGAGAGAGAGATTGACACACAGACAGATCAACAAAAAGAGGATCCTTCTACCACCACTACTTCTAGATTAGCATAGTATTGGCTGCTACGGTGATTTATGCTCAAGTGACAGGGAAAAAAATACTAGTGACAGAGATTGAGATGGCCAATGGCTGCAGAGAGACAGATGGTGAGACAGGACGCCAGAGATACAACATGCAAAGAAAGAGGCAGAGATGGATTATGGCAAGTGGAGGGAGAGAAGGTGCACCGTTGGAAACACCATAAACAACAAGGGCACAAACAACAACAACAACAACAACAACAGCTGAGAGAATAGTGAGAGGGATTTGTATATATAGACAGTCAGAGAAAGAACGATAGCTAGCCTGGTGATACACACACACACACACACACACACACACACACACACACACACACACACACACACACACACACACACACACACACACACACACACACACACACACAGAGAGAGAGAGAGAGAGAGAGAGAGAGAGAGAGAGAGAGAGAGAGAGAGAGAGAGAGAGAGAGAGAGGTGCCACCCACAGTGTCAGGTCCCCAGGGTGATGTGGTGTCGGCCCCTGCACTTTCACCCCCCTAATTACAAAGCAGGGTGTACTGTACTCCTGGTATGTACACTCCCCTCCACTACCACCCCTTTACTGTACATCTCCTTCCCTCCTTCCCTCACTTGTTGTACATTTACTCCACTTTCCAGATGTTTATTGTATATTTCTCTTCGTCAAGGGGGTAATTCACTTTTGTTACATTGGAGTGCCTTGATTCCTCCAAAGTATGCCAGGTGGAAACATGGCCAGATGAATAAAATTAATGGTGTTCTATTACTTGGAATAGTGTGGAGGAATCATTTGCTCCAGATCTATTAACACTGAACTTCCCCCTTAACATACATACACCCTCTTTCCCTTCCAAGTGTATCCTATTCTCCCTCTTCACTGCTTACCTTCCTTTCCCACTTCTTTCCCTCCCCTTCCCTTCCCTCCCCAAAATATACATTCCTGCCCCTCCCCTCTTTTTTTGTATATAATTTCCCCTTTCATTCCTTCTCCCAGGTATATGCTATTAATATTACACTCCCTAAATGTACACACCCCAGGTACAGTACATTAGAACACTCAACCTTCCTCCAGATGGTCCGTACACTTTCCCACTTACAGTACATCTCCTTCTGTGATATGTACTGTACACACACTCCCTTATACTTTACACTACCTTACTTTCCCCCAGGTGTGTACTTCCCTCACTCCCTGTACTTCCCATTAACCCTCACTCCGTCCCTCCCACTCCAGATGTACAGTCAGGGACAAAAGAAAGTACCCTCATAATAATAATAATATTTTCAAAAACATACTAATTGTTTTTCTCTAATGGTGGATACAGGAGACAATTATTAGGGACAGAACTAACTCACTTTTTGTTGTCACTTGGCGGAAACATTAATTTTGTAAACTCAACCAACTGTGTAACTTGTTAAACGGAAATTCCCGAGAGAAAGATTGGACGAACTTTAGTACCTGACTGTACACTAATCGCCCTCTTGTTCAGTCACAACCATAAATTTCATTTCTCCTTTCAACCTTCCAGTACTTCGCAGCTGTATATATGAACAACATAAATATTATAAGAAAACACATAAATTACTATTGTTTTCATCTATAAACACTTATTATTTGCATCTCTAGACATTAATTTCAGATTATAAATTTAACATAATTATCAGAGTTAATTAATGGAAAAGATGGTAGTGGTGGTAGTGGGGGGGGGGGGGGAATTAGGGAGTGAGGGCGAATAAGTAGAAAAGTGGTGGCAAAAACTAGGAATTTAGGGGGCTACAAAACAGAAGAGTGGCTACTACTTATTTACTCTCTTGGTCTGATGGTCTGCTTTTTGTCCATCTGATTCGAGCTTCTGTTTAATATAGTAACTGTACTCGTTGTCAGTCTCTTAATTCTTTACCAATGGGAACATACGTAATTGTGAAGATAATGAAGAGCTGCTACCCGCTTGTACAGTTGCCAGCACTTATAACAGGTACAGTATAAACGTTGTCAATCCTCTTCTCCTGTACCAGTTACAAATGCTGACAATTGTACGTTCTGGCGTCTGCGTTCGAAAACTTTATTCCCTATTGCTTGAGAAACATAATTATAAATATAAGTTAATATGAATGAGAAGGAAATAAATGCAAATCGTCCACTTATAGTTATTAGTTGATATTCAAAGTTTATTATATTTTTTAACTCATTTACATAAGTGGATTATATTATTGAAGACGATACTTTCTTATTTTGTACGAGGAGTGTATTTTTGTGTGGCTAAAAAAGGAAGTATTAATTAACATGAATATTGCAACGACTCATCCCATTCCTATTTAAGTTGTCTGGTACGAAAAGGGAGGAATTAGTGTCTGCTACTGTTCACCTTAAATGGTCTGTGGTGCCTCTGATATCCAGCCTCACTCGGCTTTTTGCTGCAGTACTTTGCAACCTCGTAATTTAACTCGAGATTGACCTTTATGTTGACCAGTTTTTGCCTTTAGTTCATCTGTATCCGAATGTTCATAACAGTACCCGTTTTGACACACGCACGCCCGGTAGTTTTAGTTATTCAAACCAGATTTATACTTGTCTAAACACAGTCTGAACATTTATAAATACACTTAACATGATAATGTGGAACTGATTTATGCTTATTGGTTGTATAAAGGCCATTTAAGGCAGATAACCAGGGATGATATTAAGGTGAAGTGGAAAGGCTGGTTCTGCGAAGTTCACGTCCCCATCTCCTTCACCAATTGCTGAGTAAACACCACTCTCTGAACCGGGATTCAAAGCCACTGCTGACTGAACATTATAATTATATCAGGGCCTCACCAAGTGCAGTGTACATCACCCACCATAAAAGGTTGTAGAGGAGGAGAGATGAAAGGTTTCCCGGGAACAGTAGTGGTTACACGACTGCCAAACACTGGAATCCTACGTCAACAAGCCACGGCACGGGCACGCTCTGGAAAGCATAAAGGGTGTGGGAATTTCCAGCTAGATGCTCTGGGGCACAGGACAAGTCTACTGTGTACGCAAAAAACAAAGATATGATAATGATATCATCCTACGTTCAAAATTGGCTTGGCGTAGTCGAAATAGGATGATTTTGAGATGTGTACTGTACATAGAAAACCACATAGAGAAACATATACTCTGTTATTCTGTAGTTGCTTCCATTATAATTATATACAATACACAATCGATAATTTTACTTCACATTTGATTGGGTGATCCATGACTCCTAACCTCTTTTGTGACGAGACTTGACCAACCAGCTGCAGATATTGACCTCTAGCGACAGAAAAACTTACTAAAAGTATAACCACATTGTTGTCGTGGTTTAAGCCAAATTGAAAATAACCCACAGGAAGAAGTGACCCCAAGAGATGACCAGGATCTCCTCAAGGTTTCATCTGGACTTGAAGACTCTCCCCCTGAAGATGTCCAGAGATAGAGATGAAAGGTTGAAGCTCCATATTACCCTTCATCTTATTATGGGGTAATATGGATAGAAAAAAAAATACGAACATTATAAACACCATTTCTGGGAGGAAAGACTATTGGCATGGAGTTAAATGAGCCTCTGTTCCAGGGAAGGTATATACTTAACTTGAAAGAAAGAGAGAGTAGAGAGAGAGAAGTAATCAGTAATGACTCCTCCATATACGGTGTTAATTTTCTTCAGTAGATTAGCTTTGGTGGGTTTGATTTGCCATGGGGTCTGGTCCAAGTTCTGTCTGTGGAATTTCTTCAACTTTATTTTTACTCATGAAGGTGTTTATATTTGGTGTGCTTACGCCTGCCACCACCTCAACAACAGACGAACACTAATGGCTTATTATCTGGATGGACAGGAGAGAGTAAGGAAAGGAATGAACTTTAATGTGAAGTAGAGAAAGGGAGACAGACGGTGAGGTGGAATATTGAACTGACGCATCAGAAATATTAAACTCTAACTTGTAAACAATGAATGACGAACTCTGCAATATATATAGTTTATGAGAGGAAATATTTTTGAACCTGAATATATGTTTATAACAAATATATGTTTAATCGATAAAATAATGGTCTCAGTCGTAAGTAACATTTAAACTAACGCCAAACGATAAAATAATATTGTCAAGAAAATCTCCATTCATCTCTTCTGTTTTTCTATTCTCTTTTCTTCTCCTGTACTCGCTTATCTCTCTCTCTCTCTCTCTCTCTCTCTCTCTCTCTCTCTCTCTCTCTCTCTCTCTCTCTCTCTCTCTCTCTCTCTCTCTCTCTCTCAGCCAAGTGTTGATGGAGAAAGCCCTGTGTGTTTCTGGGCTGTCCACCACACCTAATTACCACCCTCCATCACTGCTGTAAGAAGTGGTCCCCAGTGTGGAATCTCAGGTGGGGGGCAGGAGGTGGGGATTTGTGGAGGGGGGAGGGGGGGTGCGCGTGCAAGTTGACGTGGCGGGTGGGTGCATGGGAGGGAGTGAGGGGTTGACATGGTGTGTGGGATGATGGGGGGTGGGGTACAGGTTCGTTGATGTGTTAGGGGGAGGGAGGGGGTGCTTGGTAGGAACTGGTGTGGTGGGTGTGAGGTGGAAGGAGGGGGAGGGGGATTGGTGGTACTTAAATAGGGTGCTGTAGTTATTGGAGATGAATGGAAGGCGAGTTGACTGAGTGGATGGGAGGTGAGGGTACAAGTTGATGTGGGTGGTGGTATATAGTCGAGTTTAGAGAGTTGGTGTGGGAATACTGAACACCTTGACGTGGTATAAGTGGACTCTTTGGATATTTGGAATGATGGAGGGCCAGATGGACGTGGAAGGGGGCGTGGTGGTATGTGAAGTCGCGATAAAAAACAAACAAACAGGTGTGTGTGTGTGGATGGATAGAAGGAAAGGAGAGGAAGGTGGAGGGAGTGTGATGGGGGTGGGGTGGTAAATGGGTGTGGTTCTGGTGGAGGATGGTGGGTTGGAGATGTGAGTGTGTGGGTGGATGAAAATAAAATGAGTTGGTGGTTCATGGTGGTGGAGAAGGAGGGGAAACTGGAATGGAATTGAGAGGAAGAGATGAGAAGGAGAGTGGGAATGGTGGGGGAATAATGTGGACTAAGATGGGGTTGGTTGGGGTAAATAGCAAGTGTAAATGAAGTTTGGTGTGGGTGAAGGGTTTATGTATGAATTATGAGTAGATGACGAGTGGAGACCTTTAGATGGGTGTGGTTTGGGGTTCCTAGAGTGAGAGCAGGTATAAATGGAGGACTTAAGTGTGGGTAGTGGTTGGGCAGAGGGAAGGAGAAGGTCTGGAGGTGAGGGTGAGTGGTAGGGTGGGAGGGGCAGGTCAACAGGGAGCAGTTACGTTTTTTCCTCATATTAACAAGTATAACTGGATCTAAGGTTATCAGTATGACTATAATAATGATGATGATGATGATGGAGAAGGTGAGGATGCTACTGATGCTGCTTGATGATGTTGATAATGACTATAACATTGTTATTGATTTTGAAGATATTTTTTTATGATAATGATGATGATGATGATGATGATAATGATGATGACGACCACCCTCCTTTCTCCCCTTCCTTTTCAACTTTTCCTTACCCTTTTGTCTCATCCCTCCTCCACCCCTAACCCCACCCCACTCCCCCCACCCCCACCCACCCCACACTGCAAGGGGAGGTGACACGGTACAATTATCCTGTAATACCGTGTAATACCGATGCTCAGCTGGTGTTATCCTGGTTATCAGTGGACGTGCCCCGCCCCTCTGTCTGTCTCCTCCTCCCCGTCTGGTTGTAATCCCTCTCATTAACTCCGTGTCGTGGTATCGTGATGTTATCTACGCCTGCCATGGCTTGGTTGGGTTGCGACCACGGCTGGGTTAAGGAAGGTCATGAGTTTAATATAAAGTTGATTTTGGTTGGTGCATTGGACACTGCTGAGTTCTCCACACTCTGACACACAACAGTACGTATCCCCTGGGAGTCTGTTTCGTGACATAGTTTGGAGGCACCGGTAGCATCCAGTTGGTCTAGGTTTGGACACTTTTAAATGGCTGTATGATATTCTGTGAACACACGACGGTAATTAAAGGAGGCGCACTTCACTGAGGGTTTGTGTTGCCGACATGTGGTACTCTGTGTGTGTGTGTGTGTGTGTGTGTGTGTGTGTGTGTGTGTGTGTGTGTGTGTGTGTGTGTGTGTGTGTGTGTGTGTGTGTGTGACCCTCAAGTCCCTCGGTTAGTAAACTCTTTTATCATCTTAGACCCGATGTAAAGTTTATTATTTTCTATTTATTTATTTATTTATTTATATATTTATTTTTTGTGTCAGTAAATTTTCTTTTTAATCGGGTAATGGAATAAAATGTTCTAAAAAATGATAACTGTATATTAATTTACGCAGTGACTAAAAACATCCATAACCTTTACGGAGTACGATTGCTTAAAACTTGTCTGTTCCAAAAAAAAAAAAAAAAAAAATATTCGGAAAAAGCAACAACAACAACTGTCACTTAAGATTATTTTACTCAGTGACCAGAAACCACCACCAAAGTCCAGGGTCAGTGAGGCACTTAAGGAAGTAGTATATTTTGGGTACATACATTGGAGGACCTTAATTCCTCCATAGTATGCCAGGAAAACAGGACCAGATGAGCTAAATTAATGGTGCCGTGTTGCTTGGATTCGTTGGAGGAATCCTGTGATGTAGACTTACTAAACTAACACTGTATCACCTTCTTAATATAACCACAAAAAAGGCACAGAGTTGAGGAAGGGAAGTTGTGCCACGTCTCTGCCTCTTCATGTTCCTCAGGCGGCGGGAAATAGCTTGTGTTTGTACTCTGAATGTGGTGTGTGTGTGTGTGTGTGTGTGTGTGTGTGTGTGTGTGTGTGTGTGTGTGTGTGTGTGTTTTCTCTCATATCTTTTGTTTTGTTTTCCACTCTCTCTCTCTCTCTCTCTCTCTCTCTCTTTATATACACACAGTATATATATATATGTGTTTCTCTTTATAGTTTATCTCTTTGTCTTCGTTTTAATACATGTTTCTCTTCTGTTTACCTGTCTGTCCGTGTTTTGGTTCTGTCTGAGTATCTTCTTTCTGTTTATCCTACCTGCCTTCATCTCGTGTGTGTTTCGACTTGTGTTTGTTTGTTTGTTTGCTCATGTCGTTGATTTATTGTTTATCTTTGTGAGTATGTCCCTGCTTTTTTCTGCTATGTCTCTCTGATCGTATCCTTCTCATGTCTAAGGGTTTCTTTCGTTTCAATAATGTTATTTTTAATTTATCTCACAAAGCCGAGATTGTTGACAAAACGAACATTTTAGTCCAAGTGAGTTTCCCCAATAAATACAAACTAAATTGGCCATTGTTTCTTCTGACCTTTTCATTTGACAGAGAATAGATAGAGGGCTTCGATATCAATATGCGACAGTAGGGGAAGCGTTCCCTCTCTCATTGCACTTTGTCAATAAAGATACGAGTTGAAAATAAAGGGTGACATTTAGAGTGGTGTGTTGGGGTGTGAATTGGTTTATGGTGTATGTAGTGTTTTGTATGTAATATGAATGTGTGTGTGTGTGTGTGGACAGTAAAGTGTGCAAGGTTGAGTTTGATGTTTTGTGTGGTGTATTAGCGGTGTGTATGTTTACGTGTGTGCAAGATGCAGTGTGTAGTGAGGTTTGAAGTGCTTTGTAGAAGGTGTACATTGTGTGTGTGTGTGTGTTCTGTAGCGTATACAAAGTGTAGTGTGCAACAGTGTGTATAGCGGTTTGTGCAAGGAGCATGGTTGTGCAGTGGGGTATGAAAAAGATGCATTTACGTATAATGTGTTTAGCATACGCAAGGTGGAGTGTGTAGTGTGCAGCCGAGTGTGTAGTGTGCAGTAGAGTGTGTAAGTGCGTGGTATGTACAGTAGTATATATAAGGCGTAGTGTGCAGTGGTGTGTGTGTGTGTTGTGTGTGTGTGTGTGTGTGTGTGTGTGTGTGTGTGTGTGTGTGTGTGTGTGTGTGTGTGTGTGTGTGTGTGTGACAGTAAACATTCCAAGGCCCCTGCAGTCCCTCCCTCAGGACCTGTTCTTCACCAATTTGTAAGTAAATACTCGGTTGTAGGTTCAGACACTTACAGCAGGCAGGGCATCATTTTCAAGCATTAGTTTCTCTTCACCTGTTTTATATATTTCCGCTTCACACACGCATACGTAAAGACAAATTGGGTCACTGAATGAATAGTAGTAGTAGTTATGAAAGTTATCAACCCTTCGCATCCACTATTAATGTTGTTGTAGTAGTTGTTGTTGTTGTTGTTTTGGTGGACGTTGGGTTGGGCTTGATTGGGTCAGGTTGAACTCTGGTTTAGATGGGTTTTTGTGGGTCGGTGCTGGTCGTGTGTCGGGCTTCATGCTGGCCTCTGATATCTGTGTTTGTGTCATTTCCAACGGGGCAGGAGAAAATGAGAGGGAAGGAGTTGGGGGTGGTAATAATGGGGTGGTGATGTTGTTGTTAGGAGGAGGAGGAGGAGGAGGAGGAGTAGTGAGATGGTGATGATGGAGGGAGGAAGGATAGTGAGGGCAGTAAATGAGACAGAGTTAAAGAGAGGGTGATTATATGAGAGATGTAGAGAAAGAATGGAATGGAAGATATAAGAAAGGAAAGGGGAAAGGGGCTTGGGTTTGAGGTAGGGAGGAAAGTGGATGATAAATGAGAAAGGAAGATGAGGAGGGAGGAGGGAGGTCAGAGAGATAAAGAGAGGAGGAAGGGAGAGAGGGAGGGAAAGAGGGAGGTAGGGTGGGAAGAGAAAGAGGGATGCTGGAGGCAAGTGAAGTCAATTGGGAGGGAGAGGTCATAGCACTAAGGGAAGGGAGGGAGGGAGGAAAGGTGACAAGGTAGGGAGGGATGGAGGGGAGGGAGGAATGGAAGGTAGGTAGGGATGGAGGGGAGGGAGGAATAGAAGGCAGGAGGGTAGAGAAAACGATGAGGAGATGGTGGTGATGGAGACAGGGAGCAACGAAGGCAAAGAGAAAGGGCAGAGAAAATAAATATGAATTAGAATAGAAGGAAAGACGAAAAAAATGACACAACAGTATTAATTAAAAGAGAACAGACAACATGTATTTTATTATAAATACAAAAATAAAATATTATATTATAATTGATTTTAATATACTTAACTACACATAAATATACACTATGTAGATAAGATAAAGTGTAGTAGAAAGTTTGCAGATAGACATATTTACCAAGTGATATACAAATGGATTTCTTGTGTTAAACTTCAGTGTAAAAACAAAACACATTCCTTCAGTAAGATATATCATGATTGTTACAAATAGTAATGGTGGTGGAATTGTCACTGAGGTAAAATTGTCTTGTCCAGGTGATGAAAAAACAAAGTAAATGTCCCGTTGTTGTGAAAAGGTTAATAGAAACTGAAAGGAACAATGCCTGTCGTGTTCATGTTCGGAAAGCAACAAAACAGGACTCCGATATGCTGAATGAAGAGCAGTGGACATTATTTATCTTATTCACACTAAAATATATGCGAGAACCTGAAATGCCGTACATGGTAAAGTAACTTCCACCGAATGTGTCCTAGCAATTACGTAGCGAGGGTGTATAGTGCCGGATCCAACCGGTAGATGGCAGAGCTCACATGTAAACAACGAGCCGTGGAGACATCACTTGAAGATTGAATGGAAGTCTCTCGTTTGTAGTTGTTAAAAGTTGAGGTGCAGAGAGAGTGAATGCTGCTAGATCGCCCCTTGCACTCTCTCTGATGAAGGTGTGGCTAGAAGAGGAGGAGAGGAAATCAAGCGAAAGGAGTTACTGAAGGAAGAGAAGCAGGTCTTTAAAGAGATGAGGGTGTAGAGACGATGTGAAGGTACTGTACTGTGGGAAGACAAGATGGAAAGCCAAGGTTAGTTCACAGACGAAGGAATAAATAGAGGAAGAACAGGAAAGACAGGAGGAGACTATAAAGTAAGACTGGTTTTATTGTGAGTAGAAAATAAGGTAAGGAGGAGAGGAGAGAGGAAAGTTAGAAGTAACGGTGAGATGAAGAGAGAATGGGAGGAGAGGAGATGAGGTTGGAGATGTGAGATGGGGAGAACAAGACAACATTGATGAAGGAAGGGAGAGGAAGGAGGAGTCAATGGAAAAAAAAAAATGGAAACTCAGGAAGGAAGAAGGGAGTCGTGAAGAGGAATGAAGGGGAAAGAGAAGAGACAAGAAAACAAGAAATAATATACCAGAGAGAGAGAGAGAGAGAGAGAGAGAGAGAGAGAGAGAGAGAGAGAGAGAGAGAGAGATGTAACTTGTATGTATGTTCCACTTCCACTTCAGACATCTCGACCCCTATAGAACCCCACACTGTACTGTACTTTACAAACCTCCTTATCCATTTTGTATTCACACTTTCCACACCTACAATGCAGTACAGAAACACCCACCCACCCACAAACCACTTCTTCCCACACCCTACAAGTTCATCTTCCACCACACCCACCCACCCATCCCTCCACCTATCCACCTACCCATACATCATCTCCACGGTCGCTAACCCACCCTGACCCCATCCACCCATGCACCCACTCTCCCCCACCCGCTGTGTGTGACGGAGGGGTGTGTGAACTAGGTCGTGTTAGGCCGGGGGGAGAAAGGGGCGGGGTAGGGTGTGGCAGGGTGGGGTGGGGTGGGGTGGGAATGAAAGTGGAGGAGTTGCATGGAGTGGAGGAGGGAAAATGTAACTGGCTGGCTTGTATCCGGGATTATCTTCTTTCTTGTTCATCTGTTTAATATTCTCGTTTGTATCTATTTCCTCTGCTACTTGTCTCTTCTATTCTGCATTTTTCTTGTTGTGTGTGTGTGTGTGTGTGTTTATATTTATTTATTTTTCTTATTTTTGTTATGCGTTCCTTCCTTGTCTCTCTTGCACTCCCATCGTCTCCTTCCCCTTCTCGCTATTGTTATTCCCTCCCTCATTTCTCTCCTCCTCCTCCTCCTCCTCCTCCTCCTCCTCCTCCTCCTCCTCCTCCTCCTCCTCCTCCTCCTCCTCCTCTTCCCATTCTCTTAGTCTCCTTTACTCCAATTCTCCTTCTTCTGTCAGTAGTCATTTCCAGTTTCCTCGTCTTATTCACTTCCTCTTCCCCATCCTCTTCCATTCTCTTCCCTTCTCTTCCTCTTCCATCATCACTTTCCACTTGCATCTCACCACTTCCTTCCTCCACCACATCCACTCCACTTCCTCCATCCACCACCACGTGTTGCACTCCACCATATCTCATCTCTCCATCTTATGTGACCTGGATGTGTGTTTTCTTGCTTGCTTGCTTGGATGTCGTTTTACTCTATAGTTTGTTTAGCGTGTTTAGCATATTTGTGTGTGTGTATGTGTGTGTGTGTGAGAGAGAGAGAGAGAGAGAGAGAGAGAGAGAGAGAGAGAGAGAGAATTACCTGCCTAATGTCTATCTCTACCCTATACCTGGTCAACTCACATGTGCGTTATTATGAACCCTCTCTTCCAAGAATCATCCCCGATTAAAGACATCTCAATTACCCATATAAGCAAACTGTAAACTATAATATATCTCGGCACATTGACTAAAGAAAGACAACCCCCAAACAATTTAGATTTTAATGACACATATTTGGACCGACCGTACGTGAGAAGGTTAATAATATATGTCTTACCTGGAGTATGTATGTATGTATGTATGTATGTATGTATGTATTCTCTCACAGTAGATTCAGATTCAGATTCAGATTCAGATTCAGATTTTTATTATACATTCACCAGCAAAATAATCGTCACCTCTCCTGGTCGATGGTAATTTCTGATATTTTTTGTGTGTGCCTTGTAAATGTAAATATAAAACAGATGATATTTGCTTCTCTATTCAACCCCGAGATTCTTACATTGGTGATGGTGTGTCTTGTTTAAGGACCCTGTGATCGTGTATAAAAATTGGAGGCTTCTGATTCCTCCTAACCAAGTCACGAAACAAACTCCTTCTATATGGGTGGCGTTTCCTGGCAATGTTTGAAGGACTCCCCAAACCTCCTATTTTCTGATGTGTCGTGTAGTGTTATTGAGTCCAGCATCACACGGGAGGAGGTTTTAGGTTGACTGTTTGTCCTGCCTGAGTGGAAGTATAGATCGTAAATGTGTTCCGGGAAGCTTTCAAGCAGGTATTTCCTATCTCCTCTGTGTGTGTGTGTGTGTGAGAGAGAGAGAGAGAGAGAGAGAGAGAGAGAGAGAGAGAGAGAGAGAGAGAGAGAGAGAGAGAGACCGACCGACCCCGTACTCCTGTCTCAATAATATAATCTACCTTCCACTCACCACGTCATCATCATCTTCCTCTCACCTCTCCTCTCTTAGTATTACATCCTTACCTCTCGTCGTCCTCCTCCTCCTCCTTCCTCTTCAGTGTATTTACCGTGTGTCCCAAACTGGCTGCCGACCCCAGTGTCTCCCCTTCCTAGTGACTCCTTTGAGACCTTCCTGGAACCCGAGGAGAGAAGAGTTGATGATGAGGGTGGGTGGGTGGGTGGGTGGGGAAGGGTGAGGGAGAGATGATAGGGGGTGGAGAAGTGGATAAAGAGAGGTGTATAGGAGTGAAAAGGATGGGAAGGAATGAGGGTGTGAAGGGGGAGGGTCGACGATGGGGGGAGGGGGGTGTAGAGGATGGATAATGAAGAGTGTAGGGTTGAAAAGGTTGGGAAATTGTGAGGTTGATGGGGGGTGATGAGGGTAGTAGATGCTGAAGGGGAAGAGGGTGGTGGGGTGATAATGTCTGATTGGAGGGAATTCTGGTAGAGGAGAGGAATGGGAGAAAAGGGAAAGGTAGAAGAGATGAAATTTTTTGGAAGAGAAGAATAGGATCAATATAAAAATGAGCTCTTGGATGTGAAGGGTTGCGAAAAATTGAAAGGAGGATGATAGAGGCTTAGAAAGTCTGTGAAAGGAAGGGAATAATAAAGAGATTAGGGGAAATAAAGTCTATATAGTACATTCATCATTGTAACTGTCAAGAATTTCTATATAATTTTTGTTCTATTGGTAAAAAACTACTTATAAAAAATCACATTGATATTATTTTGATATTTTTACTCGTTACTGATTCATAATGTTGCTTGGTAGTGTTTGGCACAAGTAATATTAATGGACTGTAGGATGAGAAGAAGAGAGAAGAGGGTCATGCTTAAGTGTTAATGTCGTGTGAAAGAGGCTAGAAGTGAGATGGAGTGGAAGAGAGATAAAAGAAAAGATGAGAAGAGCAAAGCGGGTCGTGAGAAGGTTGAAGTTGGTGAGAGGAGCATATATAAAGACAGGAGGAGACAATTAGAGAAAAGAGGAATAAAGCAGAGAGTCACGGTTAGGTCAGTGGGTTGGCACTTTGGGGGAAGGAGACGTGGACAGGTGATAGGGGTACAAGTAGAGGAGAGAGCCAGCAATATTTTTATACAAGAGAAGAGGTGAAAATGTATACCGAAGAGAAGGTATAAATAGTGTATGAGTAGACGGTAATTAATTAGAGAGATTGGTGGAAGTATATATAGTTGAGAGAAACAAGAAGGGGTGTCTGAGTGGAGACTAATGGGAGAGAGACGAGTAGCAGATGAGAGAACCTGAGGGGATAAGTGAGTGGACACGAAACGGAGCGAGAAAACAAGGGGGAGATGCCTGAAGCTGTTACAAGGAACTGGGACGAGTCAACAGCAGAGAAAAGAATATAAATCCGATGTGAGTGGCTGGGAACAAAATGAGGGGGACTGGAATTAGTTTAGGAGTGAATATAAAGAGTTGTGAATGGGTGTGAGTTGGAGAGAAAGGGACAGGCATTAGTTTAGGAGTGAACAGCTTTAAAGAGTTACAAATTTGTGTGAGTTGGACAGAAAGGGACAAGATTTAGTTTAGGAGTGAACAGAGAGAGTTGCAAATTTGTGTGAGTCGGACAGGTCAGTGTGAGTGGTGAAAGTCAACACAATGATGACCATAACCCAGTGGGACACGTGAGAAATAGGAACCATAACAACAACAAGCAGACCCCTCCACAACACAAGTTCAAGGGGTCAGTTTTGGCAGAGCAAGTGCGAGAATAATGATTATGTTGGTGGAGAGGTGTGTGTTGTGGTTTATCTCGGCAAGAGCGAGAATATGTTTGTGGAGAGTTTTCGTGGCACACACACACCTCACCAAGGGCGAGAAAATGTTGGTGCAGATTAAAATTTTCTTGTGGTGTAATTCAGGATCCACCCACCACTCTAGCATCCTCCACCTGGACATTAGCTAGTATAGTACGGAGTTTCAGTGCACATTTATAAGACTGGCTGGCTGGAGAGTGTGTGAACATTATTTTGGTCAGGGAAGAACAAAATAGTGTGAAGTGAAAACCCCACCAGCTAGAAATATGAATTGTTGGGCGTTGAATTTCTCCTTGGATTTTAAACCACTGATATGTTTTTACATGATATTCAACTTTTGGATTAAAAACTAGAAAGTGTTAAGTGAGGTACCAAAAGAACTAAATCTAAAGTCCTGTTTGTCAATGGAAACATGATGGTAGCAAGTAGCATTGGCCAAACTCTTGTACCAGATAATACGATTCATTTCCAGCATCATACAGTTTATACTAGACACTGTACAATTCATTATAGCGACTTACAACTTATACTTCACAACGTATGATTCATTACTAGTGACATACATCCAACCTGCCCAAGTACAATGAGAAACACTTCAATTCCACGGCACAGATTGAGCCATTCACCTCATATACAGTCGTGCCATTCATTGCAAATTTACTTTCGTAACACACCTTCACGTTGGTCATTATTCACACGTGTAGCCTTAGAAGGTCTTACTTATAAGTGTACAACCAACGTCTTCACTACCCCACCTTACGACATTATGGTCACCCCTTTGTGTGTGTGTGTGTGTGTGTGTGTGTGTGTGTGTTGCAGCTCTAACCCTTGCTGCATTATGGTCCCTGTGTGTGTGTGTGTGTGTGTGTGTGTGTGTGTGTGTGTGTGTGTGTGTGTGTGTGTGTGTGTTGCAGCCAGTCCCCTTATTTCCTGTAACATACATAAATAACCCCCTGCGTTCCTTGTACTCCTTTCCACTCTATCTTGAAACATTATGGGTCCCTTGTGCGTTGCAATAGTATTTTCCCTTAGCGTATAACAACATTACCAACGCTTTCTTGCTAAATTAAGTGTAATACAACCCCTCCTCGCTCTATTGCAACATTATTGTCCCCGAGTGTGTGTGTGTTGCGGTCCCACCTCCACCATTACAAATACATATCTTCACCCAGGTTTGTCATATTAAAGTACCCTTCCATGTAATGTTATGGTCCTCTTCTGTGTGTGTGTGTGTGTGTGTGTGTGTGTGTGTGTGTGTGTGTGTGTGTTTGTGTGTGTGTGTGTGTGTGTGTGTGTGTGTGCGCTCAGCTTGCAACATTATGGTCAAGTGTGTGTGTGTGTGTGTGTGTTTATGTGTGTTCTCGTATATCCTGCTTCTTGTACAGTATATGTAAGTCTGTGGGTGCATGTATGTGTGCGTGTGTTGCAGACTAACCTCCCCCCCCCCATCCCCCTCAAGACAGGTGACTAATATCCTTAATTGCACAGGTAAATCTTGCCAAGGCGGTCGGTCTGGTATGCCTGGAGGCTGTGGTTGTGATAGTGGTCGTGGTAGTGGTAGTGGTAGTGATGGTAGTGATGGTGGTAGTGGTGGTGATGGTGGTTGTGGTTGTGGTAGTGTCCAGGTTCAATGTGTGTGGTTTGGTTGGTTGGTTGTCTGGACACTTGGTTGGTTAAGGTAGCTCAGGTTAACAACATCCCTCAGTGTCTCGTATGGTTGAATGGTTGGTTGGTTGGTTGATGGTGATGTGGTTTAGATTTGGTTAGATGAATAATAATGTGATCAGAATTATTGACTCACTTAACAGCAGTAGTAAGTAACATATAGTAGTAGAAGTAGCATTAGTAGTGGTAGTAGTAGTAGTAGAAGGAGAAGTAGCATTAGTAGTAGTAGAAGGAGAAGTAGCATTAGTAGTAGTAGAAGGAGAAGTAGCATTAGTAGTAGTAGTAGTAGTAGTAGAAGGAGAAGTAGCATTAGTAGTAGTAGTAGTAGTAGTAGAAGGAGAAGTAGCATTAGTAGTAGTAGTGATAGTAGTAGTAGTAGTAATTCAATGTGATAGCTAACCAATGGTCCTTTTTCTACTCCCCCACAGGTACCAGTTCTTCCTACAAGTGAAGCAGGACATCTTACAAGGTCGTCTCCCCATCTCACAGGAACTGGCTGCTGAGTTGGGGTCCTATGCTGTACAATGTAAGTACAAACACACTCATTCATTTGTCTTATTGTTATTATTAATTATTATTTTTTTTTATTATGATTATTATTGTTATTATTATTGTTGTTATCATTTTTTTATTATGATTATATTATTATTTTTATTTCTATTTTTATTTTTGTTATTATTATTGTTCTTCTTCTTCTTCTTCTTCTTCTTATTATTATTAGTGATGTTGATTACGCAAAAATATTGATGATGATGATGGTGATGAGGATGATGATGATGATTGCTACAGATGGTCTTATTGATGGTGATGACGGTGGTGTTAATGTTATTTATTATAGTGAAAGTGGTAGTGATTATGGTGGTGGCATTTTTTTTCTCTCTCTCTCTCTCTCTCTCTCTCTCTCTCTCTCTCTCTCTCTCTCTCTCTCTCTCTCTCTCTCTCTCGTTCCACTTTTCTTTTAACCTGTCTCTCTCTCATATTCTTCTCTGCAGTTTTTATTCCTCCTTCTCTCACTATTCGATGTTTCTTCTTTCCTTAGTTCATCTCTCGAATTTTGTACTTTTCATTCCTTAGTTCATCTCTCCATTACTGTACTTTTCTCTCAGTTCATCTCTTCTTTATTGTACTTTTCTCTCAGTTCATCTCTCCATTACTGTACTTTTCTCTCAGTTCATCTCTTCTTTACTGTACTTTTCTCTCAGTTCATCTCTTTATTACTGTACTATTCTCTCAGTTCATCTCTTCTTTACTGTACTTTTCTCTCAATTCATCTCTCCATTACTGTACTTTTCTCTCAGTTCATCTCTCCATTACTGTACTTTTCTCTCAGTTCATCTCTCCATTACTGTACTTTCTTCTCAGTTCATCTCTCCATTACTGTACTTTTCTCTCCTCAGTTCATCTCTTTACTGTACTTTTCTCTCAGTTCATCTCTTTACTGTACTTTTCTCTCCTCAGTTCATTTCTCCATTACTGTACTTTTCCCTCAGTTCATCTCTCCATTACTGTACTTTCTCCTCAGTTCATCTCTTCTTTACTATACTTTTCCTGTGCTCTCGTTCCTTCCCCTGAGAGACTCCTTCACTGTTCTCCTTTACTGGTACTAATTCACTGCATCTTATATTTATGAGTATTAAGGCCAGACCACCTCGTTTGGACCACACGATCTTTATGGTCACACTGTGTACAGGTATGTGTGTATGTGTGAATGTATCTATGTATGTATGTTTGTAGTTTTTTTCTCCACTCCACTCTCCTTTTATTTCATTTTATCTTCCATTCTCCTCTCCTTTTTTTGTTTTGTTTCTCCACTCCACGTCTCTCCTCTTCTTTGCACTCTACTCTGCTCCTCTTTTTCCCCTCCCTTCCACTCCTCTCCCTTTCCTCTCCACTCCATTCCTCCCTTCCCCTCACCTTTCCTTTCTCCTCCACTCATTCCTGTCCTCCCCACACCTTTCCTTTCCTCTCCCCTCCCCTCTCTTCACCACACCCCCGTCAAGAGAACCTATCAAGATATTTCCCCAGTGAGTGTTCATCCCTTTTAAGCACTTCTTTTAATACACTCCAACTAAGTGGTTCAGTATTACACCACACATTCTACTTTAGGGTTCACTCTTTCATTTGGTTTGTTCTTTTATTCTAGACTTCATCATTTTTGTTGTGTGTCGTTGTCTTCTATTTACATGTTTGTCTTTATTTAGTTTCACGTTGTTGCTGTTTTATTCTTTACTTCTTCTGTTCTCTAGTATACTTTCTTTAATTGCTGTGTGTGGTCCCGTATTAATATCTGCGTTATTTCATTTCTATTCTATATTCAGTTGGCCTTAGTTTCTTTCGTATACAGATTGCAATATTTATTTTACCTTATCCGTATAAATGTATATATATTTATATATTACTATTTTTTTTTTATTTTTTTTTATTTTTTCAAATTTTAAGTGCTCGTGTGGTTCGGTGGAGAGAAGTGAAGTGTAGTGGAGACAAGGTGGAGTGACAGTCTTCATGTGGAGGGATAGTAATAATATTTGCATCGTGGTGGTGGTGGTGGTGGGGGCGGTGGTGGAGTGATAGGATTGATTGTATGGTAGAGATTATAGTGGTTGTGGTTGTGGAATGGTAGTATCTAAGTGGTATTGTGATACAGTTTTGGTGGTGGAAGTAGTGGTAGTGTGGTGGAATAATAGTATTGAAGTGTTATAGTAATGAGTAGTGGTAGTGGAAGTAGTGGTTGTGGTAGTATTAAAGTGTTATAGTAGTGGTAGTGGTATTGGAAGTAGTAGTAGTAGTGGTAGTGTGTAGATGGTGTGATGATATGATAGTATTAAAGTGTTATAGTAGTGGTAGTGGTATTGGAAGTAGTGATAGTGGTAGTGTGTAGATGGTGTGATGATATGATAGTATTAAAGTGGTATAGTAGTGGTAGTGGTATTGGAAGTAGTGATAGTGGTAGTGTGTAGATGGTGTGATGATATGATAGTATTAAAGTGTTATAGTAGTGGTAGTGGTATTGGAAGTAGTGATAGTGGTAGTGTGTAGATGGTGTGATGATATGATAGTATTAAAGTGGTATAGTAGTGGTAGTGGTATTGGAAGTAGTGATAGTGGTAGTGTGTAGATGGTGTGATGATATGATAGTATTAAAGTGGTATAGTAGTGGTAGTGGTATTGGAAGTAGTGATAGTGGTAGTGTGTAGATGGTGTGATGATATGATAGTATTAAAGTGTTATAGTAGTGGTAGTGGTATTGGAAGTAGTGATAGTGGTAGTGTGTAGATGGTGTGATGATATGATAGTATTAAAGTGGTATAGTAGTGGTAGTGGTATTGGAAGTAGTGATAGTGGTAGTGTGTAGATGGTGTGATGATATGATAGTATTAAAGTGTTATAGTAGTGGTAGTGGTATTGGAAGTAGTGATAGTGGTAGTGTGTAGATGGTGTGATGATATGATAGTATTAAAGTGGTATAGTAGTGGTAGTGGTATTGGAAGTAGTGATAGTGGTAGTGTGTAGATGGTGTGATGATATGATAGTATTAAAGTGGTATAGTAGTGGTAGTGGTATTGGAAGTAGTGATAGTGGTAGTGTGTAGATGGTGTGATGATATGATAGTATTAAAGTGGTATAGTAGTGGTAGTGGTATTGGAAGTAGTGATAGTGGTAGTGTGTAGATGGTGTGATGATATGATAGTATTAAAGTGGTATAGTAGTGGTAGTGGTATTGGAAGTAGTGATAGTGGTAGTGTGTAGATGGTGTGATGATATGATAGTATTAAAGTGGTATAGTAGTGGTAGTGGTATTGGAAGTAGTGATAGTGGTAGTGTGTAGATGGTGTGATGATATGATAGTATTAAAGTGGTATAGTAGTGGTAGTGGTATTGGAAGTAGTGATAGTGGTAGTGTGTAGATGGTGTGATGATATGATAGTATTAAAGTGGTATAGTAGTGGTAGTGGTATTGGAAGTAGTGATAGTGGTAGTGTGTAGATGGTGTGATGATATGATAGTATTAAAGTGGTATAGTAGTGGTAGTGGTATTGGAAGTAGTGATAGTGGTAGTGTGTAGATGGTGTGATGATATGATAGTATTAAAGTGTTATAGTAGTGGTAGTGGTATTGGAAGTAGTGATAGTGGTAGTGTGTAGATGGTGTGATGATATGATAGTATTAAAGTGGTATAGTAGTGGTAGTGGTATTGGAAGTAGTGATAGTGGTAGTGTGTAGATGGTGTGATGATATGATAGTATTAAAGTGGTATAGTAGTGGTAGTGGTATTGGAAGTAGTGATAGTGGTAGTGTGTAGATGGTGTGATGATATGATAGTATTAAAGTGGTATAGTAGTGGTAGTGGTATTGGAAGTAGTGATAGTGGTAGTGTGTAGATGGTGTGATGATATGATAGTATTAAAGTGGTATAGTAGTGGTAGTGGTATTGGAAGTAGTGATAGTGGTAGTGTGTAGATGGTGTGATGATATGATAGTATTAAAGTGGTATAGTAGTGGTAGTGGTATTGGAAGTAGTGATAGTGGTAGTGTGTAGATGGTGTGATGATATGATAGTATTAAAGTGGTATAGTAGTGGTAGTGGTATTGGAAGTAGTGATAGTGGTAGTGTGTAGATGGTGTGATGATATGATAGTATTAAAGTGTTATAGTAGTGGTAGTGGTATTGGAAGTAGTGATAGTGGTAGTGTGTAGATGGTGTGATGATATGATAGTATTAAAGTGGTATAGTAGTGGTAGTGGTATTGGAAGTAGTGATAGTGGTAGTGTGTAGATGGTGTGATGATATGATAGTATTAAAGTGGTATAGTAGTGGTAGTGGTATTGGAAGTAGTGATAGTGGTAGTGTGTAGATGGTGTGATGATATGATAGTATTAAAGTGGTATAGTAGTGGTAGTGGTATTGGAAGTAGTGATAGTGGTAGTGTGTAGATGGTGTGATGATATGATAGTATTAAAGTGTTATAGTAGTGGTAGTGGTATTGGAAGTAGTGATAGTGGTAGTGTGTAGATGGTGTGATGATATGATAGTATTAAAGTGTTATAGTAGTGGTAGTGGTATTGGAAGTAGTGATAGTGGTAGTGTGTAGATGGTGTGATGATATGATAGTATTAAAGTGTTATAGTAGTGGTAGTGGTATTGGAAGTAGTGATAGTGGTAGTGTGTAGATGGTGTGATGATATGATAGTATTAAAGTGGTATAGTAGTGGTAGTGGTATTGGAAGTAGTGATAGTGGTAGTGTGTAGATGGTGTGATGATATGATAGTATTAAAGTGTTATAGTAGTGGTAGTGGTATTGGAAGTAGTGATAGTGGTAGTGTGTAGATGGTGTGATGATATGATAGTATTAAAGTGGTATAGTAGTGGTAGTGGTATTGGAAGTAGTGATAGTGGTAGTGTGTAGATGGTGTGATGATATGATAGTATTAAAGTGGTATAGTAGTGGTAGTGGTATTGGAAGTAGTGATAGTGGTAGTGTGTAGATGGTGTGATGATATGATAGTATTAAAGTGTTATAGTAGTGGTAGTGGTATTGGAAGTAGTGATAGTGGTAGTGTGTAGATGGTGTGATGATATGATAGTATTAAAGTGGTATAGTAGTGGTAGTGGTATTGGAAGTAGTGATAGTGGTAGTGTGTAGATGGTGTGATGATATGATAGTATTAAAGTGGTATAGTAGTGGTAGTGGTATTGGAAGTAGTGATAGTGGTAGTGTGTAGATGGTGTGATGATATGATAGTATTAAAGTGGTATAGTAGTGGTAGTGGTATTGGAAGTAGTGATAGTGGTAGTGTGTAGATGGTGTGATGATATGATAGTATTAAAGTGGTATAGTAGTGAGTAGTCTGGAAACCACCTTAATGTGTAGGATTAAGCCATAGACACTGTCTCTAGTAGGGAAACAATTAGGCTGAGAGGGCCTATGTTACTGCTCTCTCTCTCACTCTCTCTCTCTCTCTCTCTCTCTCTCTCTCTCTCTCTCTCTCTCTCTCTCTCTCTCTCTCTACCTATCTGTCTATCTATCTATCTACCTACCTACTTATCTATCTAACTATCTATCAATTTATTTATCTATGTATCCAGCCAACCAGCCATCTCTTTTTATTTCTTTTTGTGTTTCTATCTAGCTACTTTTCTCTTTGCATCGAGTGTTATCCTTTTCCGCCTTACCATTTCCCTCACGTTCTGCACGCATTCTTCCTAATTCTCCCTCCTTTGTATTCTCTCCTTACCAGCATGAGTCATCTTACCTCTCTCTCTCTCTCTCTCTCTCTCTCTCTCTCTCTCTCTCTCTCTCTCTCTCTCTCTCTCTCCTTATACCCCTCTTCCCTCACCCAACTCCATGCCTTTCCCCTCCCTTCCCCTCCCCTCATTTTCCTCAACTTCCTTCCACACATCATTTCTCTCCACCTGACACATAATTAAACGTGTATTTTATTTTACCTCTTTCTTCTTTTTTCTTTTTCCTCGTTTCCTCTTCCCTTTCGTTCTTCTGTTTTCCTTCCTTCTCTTCTTAACTCTCTCTCTCTCTTTCTCTTTCTCTCTCTATCTCTCTCTCTCAATCTCTTCGTCATAACATTTTCTCTCCCTCTATATTTCCCCCTTCATTTCCGTCCCCTTTTCTTCTTGCCTTTCATTCCCCCTTCCATTACCTATCTACCTTCCCGTGGTCATAGACGAATGAAGAACACAAGCAAGAACACACATAAAGTATTCAACCACACACACACACACACAAGTCAGTGTTTTGTATGTAGTGCACGGAATCCTATTATGGGTCTGGAAGTGTAAATAAGAAAACCCACAAACGCCTTCCAGTCATTTCCACACCTATGGTTCTATTATTATTATTATTATTATTATTATTATATATTTTTTTTTTTACCACTACGACCCAGAAAAATCAACTATACGACACCAACCCTCAAGGCAGATTCGAATACCAACTAGAATATTACTGCATTATTCGAACACATTTTCCCCCCTTTTATTTACTTTGAGAAAGAATGAAAGCACAAGAAAGAAACCATAGCGACGCGGTGAACTTCCGTCTGACCCCAAGTAACCAACTCTCTGTTAAAATTTGCACTGCCATTATGTAAAATTTGCAGGGCGTTTTGGCAAGAGTCTCTGGCGTAATGGCAGAGGCGAGGTGTGAATACCGAGGGTGAGGCCACAATGAGCTGTTGCAGAATTCAGGGTAGCTTTTTGCATGTATGTGTGAGTATATACAGTATATATATATATATATATATATATATATATATATATATATATATATATATATATATATATATATATATATATATATATATATGTGTGTGTGTGTGTGTGTGTGTGTGTGTGTGTGTGTGTGTGCGTGTGTGTGTGTGTGTGTGTGTGAATTTTAGTATGATGTTTCTCTTCTATTCTGTTCTCACTTTTTCATCATTTGCTGTCTTTATACACCATTCTCTCTCACCCTCACTCTCACCCTCATTATCCTTCCATCTCTCCTCTCCTCTCCTCTCCTCTCCTCTCCTCTCCTCTCCTCTCCTCTCATCTCATCTCATCTCATCTCATCTCATCTCCTCTCCTCTCCTCTCCTCTGCTCATTCTCCTTCCCGCTGGCCTCTCTTGTCTCCCCCAGAGGACAGACAGCCAGACCAGTTCATTTGGGCATCTTCACACACATGCCGACCACTTATTACCACCTCATATGAATACCAGCACCTGCCTGCCGCACCTCATCTCCCTCACCGCACCTACCTCGTCTCCCCACCCACCTGCATATTATTATTATTATTATTATTATTATTATTATTATTATTATTATTATTCACCTTCTCACTCACCTTGTCCTCCCACCTTCACACTCTTTTAATTCAATCTTTTCACATTCACTTTATTTTCCTCACACCTTCACACTCATTCTCTCACCTTTATTATTTTCTCACCATTCATCAGCTCCCTACGTCATGATGGTAGATAAAATAGGGTAGTTATTAGAGAATTAATCTTACATTTAGTTAATTAGTTAGTTAGGTAGTTAAGATGTATGTACGTTGGTTTGTTAGATGGATGGTTAGTTTGGATGGTGGTTAGTTAGACAAGTCGTTGAGTAATATGTTATTCTGTTACTAAGGAAGGTAGGCAGCCAAGTTAAAAATTATATATCTCAGTCCGTGGGAGTTGTCCATGGCAGTTGTCCAAACAAATGACTGATGAGCCCAAGAGAATTGAGTTAAGGCAGACAGACACACACACACACACACACACACACACACGTCACGACCGTAAACACTGCACCGCACGGAGTTGGAGCTGCTCTAATATTTTCAAGAATTAGTAAGGTTTTACAGCACCTACAAGCCCAGGACCAATACTGCAAGTTACGTAAGGTTACTGTTGATTAGCCAGGGCACCTAAGTAACGCAGTGATTTTTTGGACTTAGCCATATTAGCCAGGAAAAATTAAATCCTGTGATCCAAGCCTTCCCCGGTCAGTGGTGCTCATTTTTGCGCATGCGCAGTGGGAATCTTGTGACGTCACTGCTTCATTGAACTTCAAAGCTTCATGGAGTCGTCTACTATCAAGATACTACTGGAGTCACAGGAGCGGGCATACAAATCAGCTCTAGATATGGTTGTGAAACAAATGAACGACCAAATAAATAAACTGGAAAACAAAGTGTCCGAACTCACCACCAGCCTAGAATTCACACAACGAGAAGTAGATGACCTAAAATCCAATGCAAGGGAACATGACAGGGAGAGGAAGGAAGATAAAACAACCATTGAAAAGCTTGTCATGAAAGTTAAGGATCTGGAAGAAAAAGTGGTATATCAAGAGGATTACAGCAGACGGAAGAATCTGAGGATTAGTGGATTGAAAGAACAAGCGAGCGAAACCTGGGAGCAAACATCAGCTGCCGTAACATCTCTACTGGAGACTACGCTACAACTACCTGGTGTCGTCTTGGAACGAGCACATAGGGTCGGGCTTCGCCGGGACGCCAAGCCACGTACTGTTGTGGCGCGCTTCACTCGCTATAGTGATCGCGACGCTGCAATCAGGCGAGGGAGGTATCTCAGGGGCACTAATATATTTTTAAACGAAGATATGTCTGCAACATCCCTAGCCATCAAGAATGCTCAGATGCCCCTGTTTAAGCAAGCAAAAGCCGAGGGAAAAATAGCGTTTTTCCGTCACACCAAACTTATCACACGTGAGAAAGCTGACAGACAGAGGCAAAAATCGGTGAGTGAGGAGGGTGCAGTTGGTGGTGCGGTGGTTGCCGGAAGGGACGAGGATGAACCTGCTACTGAGGGCATGGTTGTCAACACTCAGTTGGCGGGCGCGTGGTCCCCCTCCCTGGCTCGTACGAGTGGTTACCGCCAGCAGTCTCCTGCTGCCTTGTCTGTGCGTCCTAATCCCCTTATGAAGACAAGAAGCTCCACGAAGAAGTAGTCACATGCTGCTTCCACAACTACCTCTACACCTACATCTACTACTACTACCTACATCTACTACTACCTACATCTACTACTACTACAACTCTACTACCTCTGCACCTACATCTACTACTACTGCTACTACTACTACTACTACTACTACTACTACTACTACTACTACTACTACTACTACTACTACTACTACTACTACTACTACTACTACTACTACTACTACTACTACTACTACTACTACTACTACTACTACTACTACTACTACTACTACTACTACTACTACTACTACTACTACTACTACTACTACTACTACTACTACTACTACTACTACTACTACTACTACTACTACTACTACTACTACTACTACTACTACTACTACTACTACTACTACTACTACTACTACTACTACTACTACTACTACTACTACCTCTGCATCTACACCTACTACTACTACTACTACTACTACTACTACTACTACTACTACTACTACTACTACTACTACTACTACTACTACTACTACTACAACTACTACTACTACTACTACTACTACTACTACTACTACTACTACTACTACTACAACTACTACTACAACTACTACTACTACTACTACTACTACTACTACTACAACTACTACTACAACTACAACTACTACTACTACTACTACTACTACTACTACTACTACTACTACTACTACTACTACTACTACTACTACTATTACTACTACTATTACTACTACTACTACTACAACTCTACTACCTCTACACCTACATCTACTACTACTGCACCTATATCTACAACTACTATTACTACTACTACAACATCAACTACTACTACAACTTACTACTACTACAACTTACTACAACAACTACTACTACAACTACTACTACTACTACTACTACTACTACTACTACTACTACTACTACTACTACTACTACTACTACTACTACTACTACTACTACTACTACTACTACTACTACTACTACTACTACTACTACTACTACTACTACTACTACTACTACTACTACTACAACTACAACTACTACAACTACTACAACTACTACTACAACTACTACTACTACTACAACTACTACTACAACTACTACTACAACTACTACTACAACTACTACTACAACTACTACTACAACTACTACTACAACTACTACTACAACTACTACTACTACTACTACTACTACTACTACTACTACTACTACTACTACAACTACTACTACTACTACTACTACTACTACAACGACAACTACTAAAACTACTTCTACACCTATATCTACAATTACTATTACTGCAACAACAACAGCAAATATTACTACTACTACTGGTATTATTACAACTGCTGCAGCTACTGCTACTGTTTACGGTGAATGTTGTTTATGTTGTTCTCATTGATATAATCTTTACGTACAATGTTTGATAGCTATCTGTTTCCTTTCCATGATATTTCGGATGAAAATCTAACTGATGTTTTTAACTTCGATGAAATACACAGGCAGGAAGTCAATGAAAGTTTTAACCCTTTAATTGTGCAAGATAACAATTATAATAATGATCTTGATGTTAATCAATTTTATATAAGATCTAGGCATATTAACTCTCTTAAATCTGAATATACTTTTCTTGAAAATTTTCCTTCCTTATTCAATACTAGTAACTTTAATATATTAACTCTGAATATTAGATCCATTTCTACCAATTTTCAATATTTTAAAGACACAATGTTATCTGACAATGTAATGTGCGACGTGCTTGGTTTCACAGAAACGAGGCTCGACGCAGACATTTCTGCACTGTACACATTGCCATCATATGAAATGTTTACAAATGATAGGAACAGGTATGGTGGGGGTGTGGCCGTTTACGTCTCCAACAGGTATACAAGTTGTCAAGTAAATGAATACAGTCGGATGGAAACATTTATTGAAAGTGTGGGAGTGGAAGTCAAATGTAATGGTAAAATATTCATATTAATATGCATATATAGACCTCCTCAAGGCAATGTAAATAATTTTCATAATGCTCTTAATGAGATTTTAACTATTGTAAAAGATAAAACCCACAATGAAATATTCATCTTTGGAGATTTAAATCTAAATCTACTACAACATGAAGATAATAACATTCAGGATCTTATTAATTTGATGTATAGTTACTCCCTGTTTCCACTTACAACCCTGCCAACACGAGTTACAGCCACATCCGCCACCCTTATAGATCACATTTGGTCCACGTATGTTGAGAGCAGTGTGGGAAATTATATAATTAAGACTGACATTACTGATCACTTTCCAATTATTTCTTTTTTTAAATGTAATATTACTCCGTCTCCTCCCACATTTATAAGGAAAAGAATTATGACCCAGGAAGCCTTGGATACATTCAGTACTGCACTTTCTCACATAGATTGGTCTGATGTCATTAAATGTACCTGCCCTAACAATTCTTATAATCTATTTTACGACAACTTTAAAATAGTATATGATGATTGCTTCCCAGAGAAAAAAATTAAAATACAAAACAAAGATAATCGCAGTCCACATGTTACTCCAGCATTAAAAAAGAGCATTAGAGAAAAGCATCGACTTGAAAGATTAGCCTATAAATGGCCTATAACGTATCGAGAACAATACAGGACATATAGAAATAGACTAACATCACTTTTAAAAGAAGCCAAAAAGAAGTATTACCAAGACCAATTACTAACTAGCCAAGGCAACCCTAAGTCTCACTGGAACTCAATAAATAACATATTAGGTAGATCTGCACATGGCAAAAATAGTGAAATTGAAATAAGACCATTTAGTAATAATATTCCAGCTACATTTAATGAGCACTTTCTGAGAGCAGGAGGGCAAGCAACAGAAAATATAGGAAATGGATTTGATGATTATTTATATAATTCTCCCAATTTTTCAATGTATTTATTTCCTGCTACTATATTTGAAATTGTAAAATGTATTACAGCATCTAAGACTTCTTCCTCCGGATATGATGATATTTCCCCAGTTGTTTTAAAACATACAGCTAATATCATATCTGCTCCATTGACACATATAGTGAACTTAACATTAAAAACTGGTATTTTTCCTGATGCACTAAAAAAAGCTAAAGTTATACCACTTCTAAAATCAGGCAAGAGATCCGATATTAAAAATTACAGGCCTATCTCAATACTTCCAGCATTCAGCAAAGTCTTTGAAAAAGTCATTACTTCCCGTCTTGTATCATTTCTTGAATATAATAATCTACTAACTGACAGTCAGCATGGTTTCAGGGCAGGTCGTTCCACAGAAACAGCCATATTACAGTTCACCTCTAATGTATATCGATATTTAGAAAAAAAACATTATTTAATAGGAATATTCTTAGACCTGTCTAAAGCTTTCGATACTTTAAATCACAAAATTTTGATGTATAAGCTTAATCATTATGGTGTTAGAGGTATTCCTCTAAAATTATTTGAAAGTTACTTAATCAATAGGTCTCAAGCTGTATACTGTAACTCCACTCATTCTTCCTTTATGACTGTTAACAAAGGTGTACCACAGGGCTCAATTTTAGGACCGATACTTTTTCTCATCTATATAAACGACATTGTTAATGCAAGTTCAAAATTCAAATACACCATTTATGCAGATGACACAAATTTACTAATAGACAATATAAACATAAATGATCTTCATATGAATTTAATTACAGAATTAAGAAAAATTAATCATTGGATTAAGATAAATAATTTAAGTTTGAATATCGCAAAAACTAATTATATATTATTTCAAAACCGTTCACTACAACATAACATTCTTCCTGTAACCATAGAAGGAAACACATTAGACAGAGTAAAATTCACAAAATTTTTGGGAGTTTGTATAGATGAGAATATGAATTGGAATCAACAGATCTCACTTGTTACAAGTAAATTAGCAAGGATGTGTGGCATTTTATTCAGAATTCGTAATTTTCTCACACCTAAATCCCTCATTAGTATTTACTATACACTTTGTTACCCCCACATCACCTATTGTGTATCAGTCTGGGCATGTACCTGGCAGTCCTTCATTAAAAAATTATCAATAGCTCAAAATAAAATCTTTAGATGCATATTTTATATGAATAGGTTTCAGTCCACACGAAATATAATAAATACACAAAATTTTCTTAATTTCACAAACATTCATAAATATTTTGTACTATTAAATATATACAAACATCTTACACAATATTGTGGAGGTCAACCTTTCAGAGTGGTATGTACATTATACAACACTCGTGGTAATAATGTCAATCTCATATGTCCACAATTCAGAACATCTCTTTTTAAACACAGTGTACTATGCTTCGGTCCTCAATTATGGAATTCATTGCCATTAAGAATTAAAACTCTTCTTTATAATGGTAGCTTATCAATTTTTAAAAAATCAATAAAAACATATTTATATAACTACCAAAATAGTTAATATTGAAATAAGTTTGTATATATTGTATATTTGGTGTGTTACTATGGTATGGATGATGATATTGTTGATTGTTATTATTGTTATTTTATGATTTGTAAATATTACTATAACTATTGCATTGTTGTCTTGGGATTTGTAAATATCACTACAATTATTGCATTGCTCATTACTATTCATATTATGCTCTAGCTGCGTGTTGCAGTGTGAACATTCATATGTTATAATATGTAATTAAGTCTGTCGGGAAGCTTCGGCTTGACAGGCTATGCCATTGTATTAATGTGTTACGTTATGTTATGTATTGGAAATTTAAGGGCAATAAACCTTTACTTACTTTACTTACTTACTTACACACACACACACACACACACACACACACACACACACACACACACACACACACACACACACACACACACACACACACACACACACACACACACCCACACACACACACACACACACACACACACACACACACACACACACAGAGGTCGTAAAGTTGAAGATGAATAGTTCTACGACTTCCACTTCCCAGGGTGGATGGAGATACTATGAATATTATGACAGGACATATGGCTAATGTATTTTCAACTTGGGTATCTATGGGGCCACTCACACGTACAGTTGGGGACATACGTAACAGTAAAACCTGAATAAAGGCCCCTCATTGAGCATAGGGTAAGGTGCAAGCAAGGTTGTTTGTTGAGGCGAGTCCAATTCTATGCTAGATAAGTAGCCCATTTGAAGTGTGTCTATTTCATGTGTCGGTAACTGTGCCAGAAGTCAACATTTCAAGATTCCCTCAATAGGAATTAAAGAATGAAATATGAGTCCATAGAAATGTTGTGTATATATGTCAGAGGCAATTAATCTGTGTTGTACCGTATATATGGACCATAGCGGACCGTGTGTTGCATTGGTACGTTTGAAAAGGATAATTTACAGTGAACAGGAGGAGAAAGAAGAACAGATTGGAGTACAAAGGCATGAGGCTGTACACACTGGGCCATAAATAACACAGCCAGCCAGCACCACCTAGAGGCTTGATAGAAAAAGATAACAACAACAACAACAACAACAACAGTGCGAAGGACATTGAAAACTGGAGGCGTCGTGACTGGTTCAGTACTCGTCAGTCAGGCTTAAGGAACCCCGTGATGTAGTCAGAACATTGGAGGTTAGGAAGTCCTTCAAATATTGCCACGAAACTCACACACTTACTTATATTGAAGGAGCTTGTTTCGTGGTATAGTCAGGAGGAATCAGAAGCCCCCCAAGTCTCATTCATACACGATCACAGGGTCCGTAAGGGGATTGTATACTTTTGGGTACATGATTCCTCCAAAGTATCCCAGAAAACAGAACCAGATGAACGAAAATAATGGATGGTGTCCTGTTGCTTGGAGTAACTTGTAGGAATCAGTTGCTCAAGATTTATCAACACTATACTATCCCTTTAAGTATTATATATTAGTTCACTACCAAAGTTTGATATTAATTATTTTGATAGCGTTTGATATACTATTATTTTCCTGACTTTTATCTTGTATATATTACCTATAGTACTCTTCCGGATCTTGTGTCCAATTTGTATCATAATATCTGGCTCCTACAAATTTAAAGAGTTAGGTGGTATTTTTTTTATGACTCTTTGGACTTGATTTTATCGTGTTTTATTTATGTTTTATCTCTGGCCATTATCTCTTATGGTATTAGTTATCATTCTTTTATGCTTCCATCTTTGGTAGGGAGGTTACGAGATTTATGACAGTCTTCCCCTCTTAAAATAATTTAGGTGGCTGTGTAGAAGACGGGGAGCGGTGTTGGCCTAATATAGCAGGTTAGGTTGGTGCGTCGGGAAGGTTTAGTGGCCCCACACTCTTGATTTATGTACTCAGTGTGTGGTGCCTGTTTGTGCTGCTACTGTGGTGATGCTGTTGAGTGCTGTGTGTGTCTGTGTGTGTTGTGTGGTGCCTGTGTGTGCTGCTACTGTGGTGATGATGATCTGTGCTGTGTGTGTCTGTGTGTGTGTGTGTGTGTTTGTTGTGTAATGGTGTGTGTGTGTGTGTGTTGTAAATGATCGAATGTTGATGTTGTCTGCTATGTAATGGTGTGTGGTGTGTGTATGTAATAAATATAAACATTGATTGTTGGTGTTTTTACTGTGTGGTGGGGCTACGATGTATGTGTGTGTGTGTGTCAGGAAGAGGGTGTATATTTTTAAGGTCTCTGTGATTGTGGTCTGTTGGTGAGTTGGTTGGCTGTGACCTGAAACCCGATTGTCACACTTGGAACATATGAAAACGAAATCACTGTCCTTTTGACCACAGTGTTAGGCATTACCGAGGCCAAGCAGGGTAAGGTATTGTTTTCACCCCGGTCAGTGTGTTACCGCAACGATTTCGCAAACTTATAAAAAAAAATTGTTTCGAATTTGTTCTTTATACACCGGTCACGATATTATGTTATTTTTTTTTATTTTTTTTTCCATTGGAGTATTTCTAAATAACAAAACTACAAATACTGGTAGTGTCTGTAGGTATGGTGGCTGAAATGTTGATGTAAGTAAGTAAAATGTACAGTTATAAACAAATGAAGGTGAAATACTACGTCAGCCGCTGTATACTTTAAATGAATCCATCCTAATTGTCTTATTTGTTTCTGAGTCATACGGTGGTGATGTATAGGCCTACGTGTTGAACAAACACAAACAAATTACCGTGAGGGATGAATGTTTCTGTTTATATATAACATTGAAGAGTTCACTGTTTATGGAGTACATCTGAGGCAGTGTTTTCACATTCATCTGATCAGAACTATACATGTGTTTGTAGCTAATATTTTTGTATTTTTAACTACTATTATTGTATAATTAGGTATGTAACTATTAATGTTGTATTTGTAATTATTATTATTCTTATATGGCCGCTCTCGTGAGCGAAGCAAGTCTTTTAATTTTAAATATTGAGATATTTTTCTTGGAAGGCTTTTTGGCGTAGTGGTAAACCTCAGTTCTTGTGCCACAGATTTTGGAAAATGTTCCAACCAAACTCCTAGAGTCCTAGACCAAACCAAATGTTATCACCAAACTTTCAGGGAAGTTTCCTACAGTATTAGAGAAAATTTTAAACCTAATTAGAACTAGCCTAGTGGATAAAAGGACAATATTCCTGTAGTGACTTGTAGTGACTTGTATGATTATATGAATGTTGTACACTATTTATAAATACTGATGATGTAACTATTATTATGATACCAGTAACTGTTGTGAAGTATTATGTATGTGGCAATTTGGCGAGGTATTGTTCCGACCTTGTGTATGCCGTCCATCAAAGTATTATTTTTTTTTCGTTTCTGGTTAATCTATTTTTGATTAAGTCTCTCCCGGTGTTGGCTGAGCTTGATATACAGTCAGAGGCAAAAGTCATGTCCCTCACTCAGCTCGTTTTGAAAGTTAGCTAACAAAAAGGCTTATCATTAAACAAACTCACTCACCAAACAGTATTAAATTCAATATGTAGGTGGCAAATTAATCAACTTCGCTTTGTCCTTCAGTTTATGGGCCCGTGAATTAAGTTTAATTAAGTTTATATTTCCATACTGTACTTCATGATTTGACAGATAGATGTGGATAACGGTACTTTTGCCACCAACTGTACACAAGTCATGTGTCTGAGGCTCTGTGAATGAATAATCTTATCTGAGTTTTCATCTCAGGCAAAGAATTGTACATAGATTGTTGTAGGTGTATGATAGATGTTACAGTTGTATTATGTTATGGTTTTAAGTAGTATTATGTTATGGTTTTAAATAAATATAATATATTACCTATAGTCGTAGATGTGACTCAGTGTCATAAATTAGTCAGTATAATTCTTGTTGTATTACAGTTTGAGAGACAAATATGGTTCATGTTGTGCTTAACATTTTGCCTGTAATCGTAATTAAATATTATCTGACATAAATATCAGCAGATGATGTAAGTTTGATAGTTAATTGTATAGTTAGTGCTGGAGTGGTAACTATAACGAGTGTAATATCTCCTTATATAATGTAAGACCCTTGTAATTATTATTATATTTATTACGGCAATTGTTCTAGATGTAGTGTTGGTAGTGTTTCAGGCAGGCAGGGTGTGGCAGGTCCAGAGAGAGAGAGAGAGAGAGAGAGGAGAGAGAGAGAGATGAGAGAGAGGAGGAGGAGAGAGAGGAGAGAGGAGAGAGAGAGGAGAGAGACGAGGAGAGAAAGAGAGAGGAAGAGAGAGAGAGAGAGAGAGAGAGAGAGAGAGAGAGAGAGAGTGTGTGTGTGTGTGAGACAGAGAGAGTGAGTGAACTGATGACCGAGAAATTACTCTGTAATGAGCGCTGTCCAGGGAAGCTGAGTGAGTGTCTTACTGCGTGTGTGGTGTATGTGTGTCTGTGTGTGTCTGTGTCTGTGTGTGTGTCTGTGTATGTGCTTGTACATGTGATTATTTATGAGCTGAATTCAGTGTAGTGTGATTGTTAGTACAGTCACAGACAATGACAGTTTTATTACTCCAGTTTTTATACATCAACAGTTTTTATACATCAACAGTTTTATACATCAATAGTTTTTATACATACTCCAGTTTTTATACATACACACGTATGAATGTAAAAAGAGTGCTATAATATTCTGAAAGTGGAAACGAATTATTATCATCGACTAAAAGTGAGATTATACGTACATTCTTATGTTCGCTTACATAATTATGTAGTACCGCGCGTGTTGTATATATTGCGTGAGGTTGTGCGTGTGTGTGTGTGTGTGTGTGTGTGTGTGTGTGTGTTGCGTGCACGTGCAGCTTAACACAGGCTGTAATAACGACAAAAATTTCAGTCAACATGTGTTCCTCTTTTAACGGGTGGGCGTGGATGTGTGTGTGTGTGTGTGTGTTTGCTTATGTATGTATTCGTCGTGTTTTGTGTGAGTGAATAGGTGAGCGTACAGTACGTGTGTGTGTTTACTTTTAATGTAGTTAGATATGAATGCCTTTATTATTATTATTATATCTGTATGTAACCCTCCACAACAGAGAAAAAAAGGCCTTATGGAAAATATGCCAATAATTAGCATTTAAAACACACACACACACACAGAACAACAACAACAAATATATATACCAACATTTGTACCATACCTATGCACCACTGATAAGCCATAAAGATAGTAGTAGTAGTAGTAGTATACCAGACCTATTACGATCCACGGGTATAATAATAAAAATATTGTCTCCTTGAAATACGTACCATCTATCCATAAAAAAAAAAAATATAAGAGATAGAACCCCCGTGAAACAAATACCCCCAACACACACACACACACACACAAACAGACATAGCCACCGTGAAATATATACCCGCTCAGCCATGTAAAAAGCACCCCCCCCCCCCGCCCCCTCCTCCACTCCCTCTGACGGTCACCCTCACATACAACTGTTGGTGGACAATTTCAAAACGCTTAAATCTGATGCTTTTTGCCTCATTACGGCGTCGACGGTGACATAAATCTGTGGCCAGTGTTTGTAATGGGGACGGGGTAATGGCGGTGCTAACACGGGAGATGGTCTGTGTGTGTGTGTGTGTGTGTGAGAGAGAGAGAGAGAGAGAGAGAGAGAGAGAGAGAGAGAGAGAGAGAGAGAGAGAGAGAGAGAGAGAGAGAGAGAGAGAGAGAGAGACAGACAGACAGACAGAAAAAGGGGGGGAAGCATGTGTGTATGTGAAAGAAAATATAAATGTGAAATGAAAAGTGGTGTGTGAGAGAGAAGGAAATACAGTATGTGTGTGAAAAAGACAGTGTTCCTTATGAGAGACAGATAGAGTACGGACTATTTCAGGAAATGGACGTAGATATTGGGTGTAGATGTGAGTATGGGCTTGGGTGTAGGTGTAGTTGTAGGACTGATGTAGGAGTGGATATAACTGTGGACATTGGCACAGGTAAAGGTGTAATCTGTACGAGTGTTGATGTTTGTGGTCGTAACTAC
>JAWZYT010004684.1:2500-39325 GCA_034508575.1 Petrolisthes manimaculis
CTCTCTCTCTCTCTCTCTCTCTCTCTCTCTCTCTCTCTCTCTCTCTCTCTCTCTCTCTCTCTCTCTCTCTCTCTCTCTCTCTCTCTTCTCTCTCTCTCTCTCTCTCTCTCTCTCTCTCTCTCTCTCTCTCTTCTCTTGGTGGTACTGATAGTAGTAGTAGTAGTAGTAGTGTTAGTGGTAATAGTAATAGTGGCTTAACTTACTACTATATTATACAACTGGGTCAGGATTAAGGCTTATCCAGGCTTTATCTAAATGGTGTTCTGGTGTGAGAAGATTTAAAAGTGGGCTTCACCCTGGCCATCCCAAGCACCAGGTTAATTACATCGTTTTATAGGTAGGCAAAAGGAACATGTTCATTATTTATTTCTATGTTACTGAAGAAGATAAGGTAAGGTAGGTAAGACATGTGAGGAAAGTCGAATACCATGTCCTATTTGGTTAGAGATTACTAGACAGACACATTGTAGTTGTAGGAACAAAAGTTATAGAAAGATGAAGCTATGAAGAGTGTGCCAGAGTTAAGGAAGAAATTCAGTGTTGGGAAATTTAGATCAACTGAATCCTCCAAGTTATTCCAAGCAACAGAACACCATTATTTTTGCTCTTCTGGTGGTCCTGTTTTCTAGCATACTTTAGATTAATCAAGGCACTCCTATGTAACAAAAGCGAATTACCCGCTTAAGGAGTTGTGTATAGAAAAGACTAAGAGTACCTGTGGTTAACTCTTACGTTAGGTAGTGACAGAAAAGAGGTGATTTCGAGTAGCCTACCATGGCAAGTGTTGCGTGCTGTCTGAGGGAAGGAAGAATACACAGAGAGAGTTCAGAAGATGAATGTTCAGTTTTAATAGCAATAGAATAGAGTGAGTGTGTTGCGACTTTGCGGCGAAGAGAGAAAGAGGCTGTAGTGAATCAATAGGAAGTGAAGAGTTGGGTGAGACTAAAAGCCTTTGATTCCACTATGCCCAGGAATGTTAAGAAGGTTGAGTCACCCCACATACAAACCATACCACATACAAAGGAAGATGAGACCTTAGTAGAGAGACAACTATATTATCCATGGGGATGAGTAGGTGTTGTGTTCAGCTACACCTATATTCTTTGAGACAACTTTAGCAACAGAGTGATAATAATGATCTATACAAGAGAAGCTCCAGAAGAAAAGAGACAGTGTCGACTGACTTTCTATCATCATACACTTTGAAAATATCGCTATAAAGTATTGTAGATCTGCTAGACAAGAACAGGTTTCGAAATTCCGTGTTTGAGTTTAAGAATTTAATTAATTTTCCCTCCAAGATGTAAATCATTGTGTCACAGATGACAGATTTCAATAATTTGCAAATGTTTGTGCTTTTTGGGTGTTAAATTAGTTTGTATTCAGTCTGAAGAAACTTTATCAACATTAAGCTGACCAAACTCTGTACTGACAATAGTTAATTAAGTAAACATGAAGTTGTAGATGAAAAGAACATTGAACCAGACATTATGAAGCATATTTAACGCCACGTTATTACAACCAGGAAAGGTTTAAAGGGAATCATTTTTACTTGGAAAATATATGGAGGGCTTCAGAACCCACCAAACTATACCTGTAAACACACCACTGTATTATTATTATACGAGGAAATGATCTATTTTGTAGCATAGGTAGGTTAGAGAGCAATCAGTAGCTCTACCTACCATATCCTCCCAATATGAAACAACCCCGGTGGTTAATATACAAACTGGTAGTGAGTGGTGTGTTTATCAGCGCCTGGTAATCGCGAAGGTTGCCCTGGGGAAATGGGAGTCACTGGGAGTCCTACGTTGGTCAAATGAGAAACCACCTAATAGGGAGAGAGGAGGCTGGACTGGACAGAGGTAGGAAAGGAGGGAGAGGAAGAGAGGGAGGAATGAAAGGGAGAATAGTGGGAGCTGGATCAGAGCTAGAAAAGGAGGGAGAGAGGGAGGTAGGAATGGAAAGGGAGAATAGAGGGGGCTGGATGGAGGTATAGGAAAGGAAGGAGGGAGGGAGGGAGGTAAAGGGAGAATAGAGAAGGCTAGACGAAGGTAGAAAGGAGGGAGGAAGGAAGAGGGAGAATAGAGGGGTTGAGTAATGGAAGAGGTGTGGAAGAAAGAAAAGAGACACAGAGAAGAATAGAGGAAAGAGGATAGTAGTGCGATGGAGCGAAAAGGTATTGGAGGAATAGAAGGAGGAGGAGGAAAGGAGAGAATATAGAGAGCCTGATTATTTGAAAGGGGGTGTGGAAGGAGAGTGGAAAAAGGTACACATAAAAACAGAGGTCAGAAGAATAAAGTAATGGGGTATGGAAGAGAATTAAAGTAAGTAAAAACGAAAGAAGAAGATAAAGAACGAAGAATGCAAAGTTTAGGAAGTATGGATAAAGTGAATGAGGGAAGGATGGAAGGGATATTAAAGATAGAGTGAAAAGAATTGTCAAAGAATAAAACATAGAAAAACTAGAGCCTGTTGAGAATGAAGGTGGGGGATAAAAAAAAGGAATGGGGTTGGGAGGAAGGAGGAAGGACTGAATACTTACTTGTGATTAAACAAGGGACCAAAGGGGCGCACGAACCCCTAATTAAAGTAGAGTACTGAACTGCCCAGACTATACCGTAGGCAATAGTCACTTTAAGGGGGTGCGGGGAATAGGGGACAGGCTTGGGGGTTGTTTGGAGGGTGCGGGAATTGGGGGACAGGCTAAGGGGGGTGGGTAGAAAGCCTGTCCCCTATACCCGCACCCCCCCAAACCCCACCCACACCCTCCCAAGCAGAAATAGACAGACGACGAAGGGACGGACTCATTCAGGAGGTGAAAACTTCATGAGTGAATAGGGGAAGAAAGGTCACACAGACTTACTCCTTATATAGACGTGACACAGTAAGTAAAAACAATAATACAGAGAGGAAAATACAGGGAAATACTGGGAAATACAGGGGAAATAGAGGGAAAATACATATAGGGAAATACAGGAACAAATATGGAAATACAGGGAAATACTGGAAGATACAGGGAAATAAAGGTAAATACAGGGAAATACATATAGGGAAAAAAGAGGGAAATACAGGGAAATACAGGAAGATACAGAGAGGAGGGACAGCCACAACGAAGAATAAATATAGGAATAAACAGCTAAATAAAAGATAATAAATGAAAATGAGTGAATGTAGCCTTTCTCGCCTAAGACTTAACTGTATTCTGTTCCACTGTCCTCTGCATGCATGGCTGTCAGTCTCTTTCACCCTAGACTATGTCAGTAAATTATAGTGGTTGTGTCGCTTCACCTTCTCTTATTCCCTGTTTCTCTCTCTCTCTCTCTCATTTCATATATTTCTCATTCTTTCTCTCCTCTCATTTACACATGCTTTTCCCCTCATTCTACTCATTCTATTCACAGACATTCTCTCTTCCAGCTCCCTACTTCCCTTCAATTATTTCTTCCTGTCCCCATTCTAAATTAATAAGCCCTACACCACTCTCAAACCCCTGGACTCACTCTCCAATTCTTACCTCCACATTTAATATTATTCCGTCTGCTATTACCTATTATATATATACCCTCTGCTATTACCTATTATATATATACCCTCTGCTATTACCTATTAATATTATACCCTCTGCTATTACCTATTATATTATATAAGGATCATTTTGACTTGAAGGAGCAGGTAGCGAATTTAATATCATCAATAAAGACTTTACCTCCTATGAATGTTGTTGATATTTACTTAAGGGACCCTGTGATGTAGTCAGAGAATTGGAGGAGATATATGAGTCCTTCAAATATTGCCACGAAACACCACCTACTATAATATATGGAAGGAGCTTGTTTGTTTCGTGGCATGGTCAGGAGGAATCAGAAGCCTCCAATTATCATACACGAACACACACAGGTTCCTTAAGGTGGTAATTCTTTATTGATACATTGGATTGCCATGATTCCTCCAAAGTATGCTAGGAAACAGGACCAGAGAGGCATAAGACAGTAATGGTGTTCTGTTGCTTGGAATAGTTTGGAGGATTCAGTTGCTCCAGATTTATCACACACAAACTTCCCCTTAACCTTGTTGTTCTATCAGGGCTACTCTCTCACTGGCTTCACCACCGCCTATATGCGTCTCTCGTCCCCCTGCCTTCCCTTTCCTTTCCTTTCCTTTCCTTTCCTTTCCTTCCCCTTTCCTTTCCTTTCCTTTCCTTTCCTTTCCTTTCCTCCCCTACCCTTCCATACCTTCCCTTCCCTTCTCTTCTCTTCTCTTCTCTTCCCTTCCCTTCCCTTCCCTTCCCTACCCTACCCTTCCCTCCCCTTCCCTTCCCTTCCTCAGTTCGTAATCAGTTTGGGTGGAGAAACTGGTTACATCTCCACGGCTGCTCTAACCAACAGGTGTTAAGAGGAGAGGGTCCGGCTGTGGATATGACCCACTTGGAGATTAAGGAAAGGTGATAAGGATAATGGAATGAGCATACACAGAAACACGTATGAAAGCCAAGGAGAAGAGAGGAGGAGGAGGAGGAGGAGGAGGAGGAGGAGGAGGAGGAGGAGGAGGAGGAGGAGGAGAAGAGAGGAGAAGAGAGGAGAAGAAAGGAGGAAGGAGGAGGAGGAGGAGGAGGAAGGGGAATATGCAGAGTAGCCTATACAACGAGGGAGAGGTATAGGGAAGATTGGAAAGGAGGAGGCAAGGGTGGATAGAAGAGAGCAGAGACAAGAGTTACATAGAGTTACATAGATATACAGACCACAACACACCTTACGGTTCACACGAGGTGACATGATTTGAGGATTACTGGTTGAGAATATATTACTTACTCCCCAGTGATATTCGTAGATATATAGGGATAGCAAAGTAGAAGGCTCTCCCTCCGACCACCACTCCCTCCGTCCTAATTTGTACAGGACAACAATTCAGAAGTAATTTCCTTGTGAGGTTGGCAGAAATACGCCCCAAGGAAATGTTATAGGAAAGGCAGAAAGTAGGTAAAATTGGGCGAACTCGTCACCTGTAATGGGAACAGTTATTCATTAATAAACGCTGTTAGTCGGGGATTAGACGCAAGTTGTTTGTTTATCTAATCGACGTTTGAAGCTGTCTATGGTGTTGCAGTCTATTACTCTACGGAGAAGACCATTCCATAAACCCATTCCATAAGAGGATAAAGAAGGGTAACATGGGAAAAAGAAGATAGGAGGGATAGAACAGAGAGGAGACAATGTTGACGAAGGACAGGGAAAGGAAAGGTGGAAGCTGAAAATGTAAACACAGGGACAACAAAAGTGAAAAGGAATAAAGGAAAACTGCGATAGGAATGCGAGGGAAAAACGATTGGAGAAGAAGGACAAGAAACACATACATACCTAAGTAATAAGACGAAAAGAGAGGTACCGTAGTTGAAGAATTAAGGGGTAATAATAATTCACTTTTATTTTGTAACATTGGAGTGCCTTGATTCCTCCAAAGTATACCAAGGAAACAGGACCAGAGGGACAAAAAAAAAAAAAAAATGGTGTTCTGTTGCTTGGAATCGTATGGAGGAATTAGTTGTTCCAGAATTACTCTCTTAAGCAGGAGATAGAAAGAAGCAACAACAACAACAACAACAACAACATCAACAATAACAACAAGTGCGAAGGAGGTAGTTACAGAAGGGAATGGAAGGAGGGTCGTTGACAAATTGGAAAGGTGTGTGTGTGTGTGTGTGTGTGTGTGTGTGTGTGTGTGTGTGTGTGTGTGTGTCTCGCGTCTAAAATGGAACGAGGGTAGAAAATAGACTATAAGCTCCATCCCTGGTGAGAAGGAAGGAAGGAAGGAAGGAAGGAAGGAAGGAAGGAAAGGTAGTGTGGGTGTGGCAGGGGTTGGTTAGTTATTAGTTAGTAGCCTGGCGACACGAGGAGGAATTGGGAGGCGGGGCTCGAGAATATTAGGTTGGTAGGTAGAGAGAGAGAGAGAGAGAAAAAAAGAATTTTAGGTAGAGAAAGGGGGGGAAGGGGGGAGATATAGGAGAAACGGAAGAGACAGACAGACAGACAGAGACAGGAAAGGTGGTGAAAATATAGGAAAAATGGAAGAGAAAGAGAGAGAGAGAGAGAGAGAGAGAGAGAGAGAGAGAGAGGGAGGGAGAGAGAGAGAGAGATAATCGTCAAAGAATCAAGGACAAGAAGTAAGAAGATAATGTCAGGACAGAATAAACTACTACTGGTAAGAAGACGAGACAAGAGTTGATAAAAGCAGGAGTGGAAAGTGAAGGAAAGTTGAGATGGGAGAAAGAAATTATGCATGAGGAAGAGAAATATAAGAGAGAAAACAATGTGTGTGAGAGTAGGAAGAGAAGGAAGGAAGGACAACGGAAGGCAAAACATAGAAGGTAAAACGTTTAGATCAGAAGGAAAAAGTTTAATATTAAATCAACCTGAATACACAATGAAAAAAAATATGAGGGAAGAAACGATAGAGGGAGAATAATGCGAGAGGAATAAAAATCTATATATATAAAACAGTCTGTCTGTGTGTCTGTCTGTTTAGCCGCTATACACGCGCTCATCCTTTGACCTATAGTAATAATTTTTACATACGTTTTATCGCTATAACCTGGAGAGTGTCTTGGCCTTATATTTTTTTTATTTTTTCAATGATTAACCAATTAAAAACGACTTTTTTTCCTTCCCCCCCCCCCAGCTGACAAATGGTGGTAAATTTTGTCATTTTTCAACTTTCATGTACGCAAAAAAAAAAATTACAAAATGAAAGAGCTTGAATTAACACACCAGGAACTGAAAAAGGAGCCTTCTAGGTGTACGCAAAAACTTATAACAAGAGTATCAAATTCTTCAAAAAATAATTTAAATAAAATAGTTTCTCCTTAAACAATCAAAGAAAATTGCTAGAAAACCACATTATTTCTCTCTCTCTCTCTCTCTCTCTCTCTCTCTCTCTCTCTCTCTCTCTCTCTCTCTCTCTCTCTCTCTCTCTCTCTCTCTCTCTCTCTCTCTCTCTCTCTCTCTCTCTCTCTCTCTCTCTCTCTATGTAAATGTAATCATGTTCTTAGACAGACAGACAGAGACACAGACAGACACAGACAGACAGACAGACAGACAGACAGACAGATAATGATAATAGATAGATAAATAGATAGATAGATAGATAATGATGGATAGATAGATAGATAGATATAGAGATAGATAGATAGATATAGAGATAGATAGATAGATAGATAGAGAGATAGAGATAGAGAGAGAGAGAGAGATAGATAGAGATAGGAGAGATGGAGATAGATAGATAGATAGAGATAGATAGATAGAGATAGATAGATAGATAGATAGATAAATAGATAGATAGATAGATAGATAGAGATAGATAGATCTCGGAACACGTCGGGTATCCCTGCTAGTATACTATATATATATAAAAAAAAGAATATTGAAAGAAAACGTAAAAGATAAAATAGATATCATAGTCTATACATAAAGAATTATTGTGATTGGAACTATTTGGTTAATTAAGAGAAAATCCGTAAGTCATTCCTTGTACTCTATTCATATATTCTTGTCCTTTATTTATTTTATTTTCCTCCTTTCCTTTTATCGGTTTTGCTTACTTTTTTTTTGTATGTATATTTCTATAGTGTTTTTTTCAATTTCTCCGTCTTAATTTTTCCCTCATGTTTGTCCACCTGAGATGAGAGAGAGAGAAGAGAGAGAGAGAGAGAGAGAGACAGAGAGAGAGAGAGAGAGAGAGAGAGAGAGGCAGACAGACAGATTTGTAATGAGGAAATGAAATGAAAAATGCAATACGAAAGAGTTGAGAAATGAAATATTCCAGAAATGAAACAGAGAATAGAGGAAGGAAGAACCAAAAGTGAGTCAGAAAATATAATAGTGACTGGAAGGAAGGAAATGAGACCCTGCTCGAGTTTGGAAGCTCTTTGTGTGTGTGTGTGTGTGTGTGTGTGTGTGTGTGTGTGTGTCTCTTTCTTTTTTTTTTTGTGGTACAATTGGAGTGCCTTGATTCCTCACCAAAGTATAATATGCTAGGAAACAGGACCAGAAGAGTAAAAAAAAAAAAAAAAAAAAATGGTGTTGTGTTGTTGCTTGGAAAAATAGTTTGGAGGATTCAGTTGCTCCAGATTTACCAACACAAAACTTCCCCCTTATTAACAACCAACCCAACGTCCATTCGTCTTCTCCTTTTCCAACACCAAGCACCAACATTTCTAATTAATCTTCCTCACCTCCGTTTTTTTTATTTCAAGTTTTCCTTTTCTCCTCATTATTCCTACTTAGGTATACAGACGTTCCTATCACTTCTACGTCATTTATTCATTTTCCTCATATTATTCACTTGTTCATTATTAAGGTGAAGAATTCCTACGATGGCAGACAGAATGATGTAATTCCAAACAAACAGTTTCGGTGACCAGTGTCGACCTTGTAGTGATGAAAAGTCAGAGAATGAATGACGTGCAATGTTGTTGTTGTTGATGTTTTTCCTGGGTCTGAATGTTGTTGTTGTTGATGTGTTGTTTTTCCTGGGTCTGAGTGTTGTTGTTGTTGATGTTTTCCTGGGTCTGAATGTTGTTGTTGTTGTTGTTGTTGTTGTTTTCTGGGTGTGAATTGCCTCCTGCCTCACTGACCCCCTGTATTCTCTGGTCGCAGTGGAAAATCAAATTAGAATAAAGAAGGGACTACATGGCCCTATATGCCAGGGCTACCGAAGCACATCCCTGGAAGATGGGACCAGAGCTTACAGGACCAGGGAGTCTGGGGGCCTCCGACCGCCAGGGAGATTGTGGGGGAAAGGTGTTTGATACCACACCTCTGCTGTGGGCCCAGGTCCACGTCGCCACATAAGCTACAAGTTGGGCCGCACTTTCATGTTGTAAACGAAGACATACAATGACACTTCTGACCTCATAATTATCAGGAGATCGGATATGACATCATCCAATGCGCCATTTTTTGGGACAATGAACCTATGTAGTATTCAAATTGCAGTCGTAATATTTCAGTGATGGAGCTGAATTGCCTCCAGTGACCCCGATGATCTCCAGTGACCTCACATAACCTCGGAGTTCGGTCATTTGGGTATAAGGATTCAAAATATGTATGTAGGCTCAGGCCAGGTAAAATGAAAATTAAAAGAATAATCCGTGAGCAAAAAATCACAGAAGTGCCCTTGATATTTTGCACGTTTGTATATTTTATATGTGTAAAGAAAGACTCTCTCTCTCTCTCTCTCTCTTCCTCTCTCTCTCTCTCTCTCTCTCTCTCTCTCTCTCTCTCTCTCTCTCCGGTTCCTCGTTTTTATCGTTTGCTACATTTACATTTTTTCTAATTTTAGTTCTCTTTCTCTGGCCTTTTTTCCTTGCCTTCCATTCCGGCCGTGGAGTAAATGTGTAATCACCTTCACTGTGTACACTCACCCTCACCTTTTCCATCCTTCCCTGGCAAAAAATAGTTTGTGATTGTAAAGTAGTACTGCTCTTGTTAAGCTATTTCTCGCTGCCTGTTTCTTTATTCATAATGATAGGTGGTGGTGGTGGTGACAAAGTAACAGCTTATAAACCAATATACTCAATGTAATGTTGACACTACAAACACAACTCAAATTATCATAGCTAGTATATATTTACAATTTACTTACATTAATTAATATATATGAATATATGAAACACACTTTACAATTAAATACGGTAATAAAAAGTAATACAAAGTAATGACTATTTATAAATGAATTGTGTATAGTTGAAGAAGAGGAGATAATCATTTGGAAGATTAGTGCGAGTTATAAACTTTATGAACTGTGTTAGGAGGTATGGAGGGGATTAATTGATTGATGTATATTAGGCTTGGCAACATCAAGGTCATATAGCGCCAGAAAAAGGTGATAGAGAGTGTGACATACCAACCAGTATTTTTTGGTGCTGCGTTGATTTGAGGGGTCAGTGCCCCCTGGAAATTACTCAACGTACCGTATTGGTTTTTTGAAGTTTACATACAGTAGCCCTCTATACACAGCAGCCAAATAGGTCCGATACTCCTGTACTGAGGTTGGCTGTTTCCTTGACGAGTTAGCAGGATTCAGTAGCTCTCTATTTCAGCCATTAAGAGAATTAGGCTATGTTGATAAAGAGAAGAGAGAGTTAAACTAAATTAAGCATTACTATTATTATTTATTTGATTGTAGGTTTAGGATGAAATTGAATTGTTAAACCGCTTCTATAAATATATACACATCAGTTCTCTCTCTCTCTCTGTGTGTGTGTGTGTGTGTGTGTCTCTCTCCCCCCCACCCCCTCCTCCCCCCAAAAAAAAACTCCGCCCCCTTTTGTTCTGGCTGTGTGCCGTTGTTTCTTCAGTTGCACCACCACCGGTACAGCCTAACCTCCAGCCAGCCAGCCCTTCCCTTCCCTTCCCTTCCCTTCCCTGCCAAGCTTTTCCCTCACTCGAGTTAAGTGGGCAACAGAGCTCTTGTCCCAGCTGACTAATGGCGTATCCTCGTTGCTGAAGAAAGGTGATTCGGAGACGGTGAAGAATGAGGCTGCTGGAGAGAGAGGAGAGAGAGAGAGAAGAGATGAGAGAGAGGAGAGAAGAGAGAGAGAGAGAAGAGAGAGAGAGAGAGAGTTATTGAGTTTGAGGGTTAGAAAGTTTGAGAGAGAGGGGGGGGGGGTAGAGTAGTTAGGAGAGGGAGAGAGATAGTTTGAGAGAGAGGCAGAATAAAGGGAAGAGTTTTTGAGAGACAGACAGAGACAGACAAACAGACAGACAGACAAGACGTGACAGTAACTGGCTGATGGGAGAATGACTGAATCTGAATATGTATGTTTACGATATGTTTTTTTTTTTTATCAATAGTATGTCAGATTATTTACTGCACTACTGTAGTTAGTGATATGGTGATATTAATTAAGGAGGAAGTACAGTGTTGGTAAATCTGGAGTAAAAATAATTCCTTCAAACTAGTCCAAGCAACAGAACGCCATTGTATTTGTTCCTCTGGTCCTGTTTCCTGGATACTTTGGAGGAATCAAGGCACTCCAATTTACCAAAAGTTTACTCTCCCTTAAGTTGATGTTTTAGAATACTGAAACCATGAAACGAATAGACTAAGAGGATGATTTATTAAGTGGGTGTTTATGCTTGCTATGAGTGTATGTAAATGTGTTGATGGTCATTTACACTTTCCACGGGTGAGAGAGAGAGAGAGAGAGAGAGAGAGAAGAGAGAGAGTGAGAGAGAGAGAGAGCACACGTCATCATCCAAACCCAAAACTTCCTAGGATGCAGAGCGCTTTGATTTTTAATGGTCTTGTTGTTCCTTGGCTGAGCGTGGAGAGAATGTGGAATCTCATTTGCCTTGTCGACTGCTGCATTGGGGAAAGGGGTTGTGAGAGAGAGAGGACGCTTGAAGGTTCACAACACACTCTTCTTCCATGCCTCCTCCTCCTCCTCCTCCTCCTCCTCCTGCCTGCCACTCCAATTCTTCTTTCTCTGTTACGTGGAAGTCTGTCCTGCTCTTTGTGTCATACTGTGTGTGTGTGTGTGTGTGTGTGTGTGTGTGTGTGTGTGTGTGTGTGTCAGTCATTTTTTCTTTCTCTGTCTTTAGGAATATTATTCTCTGTCTCTGTTTTCGTGAATGGTAGATGTAACATAAAGGTGAGAGCTTAGTGAGAGAGAGATGGTGGAGAAGATAGAATGATAGATAGGCTTATATGAATTGAGGAAGTAGAATGAAGGAGAAAAATTAGAATGATGAAGAAGAGAGAATGTAAATAAACTATAGAGGAATAAAAAGTTAGATTCAAGGAGAGAGTGTGTTAATTAAAGAGAGGAGATCGGGAGGAAAGTGATTCATGTAAATAGAAGTAGGAAATAGGAAAGTACACTCGTGATACATAATTTCTGACCAAAGTGTGAGGAACAGAAAGCTTCGAATCACCTGGTATTGCTTATTTCCCCACCCAGTACACCTATAGAGGCTGAGTTCGAATGCAGAGTAGCCTATGTGTGGTGCCTGCCGTTCGTCTCTGGTCAGGGATTACGTATCACGCGTGTACTTGGTAAAAGATAGTTGCTGAAAAGAAGAGTATGTAGATAGAAGGGGCAACTCGCAATGAAAATGTGTTTATTGGAGGGTTAAGGTGGTAATTCTTTCTTGGTACATTGGAGTGCCTCGATTCCTCCAAAATATGCTATGGGAAACAGGACCAGAGGGGCAAAAATAATAATGGTGTTCTGTTGCTTGGAATAGTTTGGAGGATTCAGTTGCTCCAGAATTACCAACACAAAACTTCCCCCTTTAAGACAAAATGTTCCTTCCACCGTTCTCTGACATGACAACTCCAACCAAATTGGACTAGATTTCTTGACAACTATCGCTGTTTGGTTTCACATGTAGATGAGGAAAAGGACAATAGACTAAGTGGACTCTCAGACATTTTTTTTTAGTCCTCAATTTTCTCAATATAGAAAACGGTGTATGTATCAAGGGAGGATACAAATACTCGAAGACACACACACACACACACACACTCTCTCTCTCTCTCTCTCTCTCTCTCTCTCTCTCTCTCTCTCTCTCTCTCTCCTCGTCACCCCCTGGAGGCTCTTGTGTGAACTATCCCCTCTTAATAAACCAGATTTTAATTTCTGCTTCGGCTGTGTAATACTTCCTGGAATACTTTGCCGTAGTCCAGACAAACGATCTCTATATTTTAACAGATTTTTTTTTTTTTTACACGAAGCCTGCAATCTGCCTCGACACTAATTGAGAAAGAAGGAAGGAGGAGGAAGATGAGTAGATAAAAGAGGAGAAAAGAATAAGAGAAAGGAGTGGAATTAGGAGAAGAGGAAAAGGAAAAATAATAAGAAAAAAGAAGGAAGTGGAATAGGATTAGAAGGAAAGAATAAATGGAAGTAGAATGACAGTAGTTTTCAATAAACTCTTAGACCAATTGAACACTTGTAAGTGAAAGGCCTCAATGACACCTTAACATCGCAGACCTTGAAGGTAAAATAGCAACACGATATATATTTTGTTTCTTTCAGATTATCAAACCCAGGCGCAAAGTCGTTCACTTATCATTTTCTCGTCTTAAATTTTATTTTATTTGTATTTTATTTTTCATTATTGCTAAGGTACTGTAATTTTATTATTATTATTGCTACTGTAATTTTGTTATTATTGTTTCATTAGTGTTACTCATTATTATTCTTACTGTATTTTACTTTTATTGTTTTATTAATTGCTATTATGTTATTATTTTTGTTTCATTATTGCTGCTATATTTTATTACTGTTTCATTATTGTCATTATATTTGTCAATCAATGTACATTATTATTGTCTCACTATTGTTACTGTGATAGACAACAAAAGGTGTAATGAAATTATCAAAATTAAACTGTTCACTGCTCTCTCTCTCTCCCTCTCTCTCTCTCTCTCTCTCCCCGTGGAAAGTGTAAATGACCATCAAACCATTTAGAGGTGAAGTTGTCGTGGCAGGAATCACCAGAAAACTCACACCAGTTGCTAACATTAACATCGAAACGAGAGAGAGAGAGAGAGAGAGAGAGAGAGAGAGAGAGAGAGAGAGACACACACACACACACACGCAAAGGCAGTACCGAGGAGAAAGAAGGGATTGGTATCATTTATGACACACACATACAGAAACACACACAAGCACACAAACACACACACAAGCACAGAAACACAAGCACACAAACACTCACACACAGTCAGTCACGTTCCACTTTACATCGGATCTGGAGTGTTAGTGATTCATTGATAAAAATACCAGACTATAATACAAAGAACTGAAATATATTGCCATATACACTCATATTGTTCTTGCACTTTCTACTTGCTTAACTGTACCACACCCTCGTTCAGTTACTCGCAGTTTTAGCTGGTAAAATCTGGAGTAGAAAGCAGGGGTATCTTACAGCAGATATTAGATGGACCAATCACAATCACTGTAAGATAACCCTGCTTACTTACTTACTACTCCAGATTTTACCAGCTAAAACTACGAGTAACTGAGCGAGGCTGTATCATTGACAGACTGTACGTATATCTTGTCCATAACACTATCATTCATTCCTTCATAAACTATCCACTCTATAATCATTAATAATCAATCAATACTACATACATACATGCCTACAAATTTACACATTATTTATTTATCACCCCGGGGAGGCAACACTATATTTCTTTATTTCTATACCCGTTTGGAAGAGGGACAATAAAGTGTCTGTGAGTGGAATTGGTGGTGACTGTGTGTTGTGTGAAAGAATGGACCGAGGGAACAATAGGCAGGGAGAGGGTTGGAGCGGCTATAGTGCCAACGCAATCCAATGTAGGGAACGTTAGTATACGAGAGAGAGAGAGAGAGAGAGAGAGGGCGGTGGGAGTGGGGGGGGAGGAGGCGAAGAGAGAGAGAGAGAGAGAGAGGGGTGGGAGGGGGGACTGAAGTAAAAGGTAAAAGGAATAGAATAAGTTATGTTCTTTTTAGGGGAGATTTTCTTGATGACGAATTCCCGGGGTCACTAACTGAAGGTTGCGTGTGATCGCCAGCGGATTTAATATGGAAGTTGGGAAACAGAGTGTTGGCCGAGTTAGATGTATTTTGTAAAATCTTCCCCGCGATAATTACTGATACATCGTACGTCTGCACTTTAAGATGTTATTATTCAGTAATTATATTAACATCATAGATAAGAATTGGTGTGCAACATACAGTAAAACAGCAATTACAAGCATAAAATAGTACAGGGGTTGGCAGAACTAATAACATTTATATTAGTTCATACCTGCACCTTTGGCTTAAAACAAAAAAACACTATGTTTCTGAAAGAACAATGCCCTATGTTAAAAAAAATCAGAGGAATCAGAAAAAAAATTCACCTCTAATTATACATTTTCATGAGGCCGAAATCATGCGGGAAAGAGATCACCGATCGAAAACTTCCCCAACTTTGTTGTTAACAATTATTTTATCTGGTGAAAAGTGGCAGTTTTTCTCAGGTTCTTAACGTCGGGAATTGGAAAAAAAGAGAGAGAGAGAGAGAGAGTGAGAGAGAGAGAGAGAGAGAGAGAGAGAGAGAGAGAGAGAGAGAGAACTCCTTGTTATTATAGACTGTAGATTTTTATTTTCTAACGAGTGTATTAAAAAATACATTTAAAGAAATATGTGAAGGAAAATAGAAAATAAATAGAATAGATGCGGAAGTTGGATGGCGAAGGATAAATAAAAAATGGTGGTGAGAGGAAAAGAAAAGAGGGAGAAGAGGAAGGAGGGAAGGAGGGTAACAGGTAAGAAAAACAAATGGATTGAACCAGGAAATAGGAACTGTCTCACATCCGTAGTTTAAAAAAATTGAGGGCCCTTACTGGAGCTCTATGAACCCTCCAAATAATCCAGGCCACAAAACGCTTCAGTGTTTCGAATAGGGAATATGTTGCCTGGAGTAGTATGGAGAAATTATAGAGCTCCAGTAAGGGCCCTCAATTTTTTTAAACTACGGGTGTAAGAGAAAAGGAGGGACGATGAAAAGGAATGAACAAGGAAGGAAGTGAAAGAGGACAATAAAATACCGTAGATAAAAATACATAAGGAAGTTCATACTGTAAATGGAACAAAGAATAAGAAAGACTATGTAAGTAAGGATGAGAAAGAAGGCTGTGTATGTAAAGTATTTAAGATAATAAAAGAAATGAAAGAGGAAAAATAAGATATGGAACGAGGAAAAAGAATAAGGAAGTGAAAGGAGCCCATGATAAGAAAATAAATCTTGAAGTGAGAGAGGTAAAGTCATGGTCTAATGTACTGCAACACCTTCCAATGAGATAGCTTCGAAAAATGATCTGAAACTATAGCTGTTGGTGTGTGCAATTTTGGTTCTTAAAATTAACTCAAATAGCTCGCTTTTATTCACCAGGTTGCAGTACATTAGACCATGACTTTACAAAGACGAATTGCAGACACCACACACACACACCCTGCATTCGAACTCAGTCTTCATAGGTGTACTGGGTGGGGAAATGAACAATAGCAGGCGATTCGAAGCTTTCTGCTCCTCACACTCTAGTCAGAAGTTATGTATCACGAGTGTACTGGCCATACAACAGCATGTATTATCCCTCCTACTGAAACAGAGAGAATAAATGAGTAAAATGGATCCAGGAAAGAGAATAAGACAACGGGTGATCAGTAGAGATAAAAAATACAAAAATGTTTAGGTAAAAAATGGCTCTTGACGTTCGATTTTGGATTCTTGACTATTACCTATTGAATATGGAACGAAAATCCTAGTTTATTTTGAAGTATAATAATAATAATAATAATAATATTTTTTTTAATAATAATAATAATAATATATTTTTTAACAATAATAATAATAATAATAATAATAATAATAATAATAATAATAATATTTTTAATAATAATAATAATAATATTTTTAATAATAATATATTAATTTCCATTGTTACTTTGTAATGTTTTCTCACTTTTACAAACATAATTAAATATATTGAGGCACTTTTTAGAATAGCCTGACGAAGGAATTCTATAATAATAATAATAATAATAATAATAATAATAATAATAATAATATAGGAATAAAAGTTTGGAAGTTAATCAACCAAATGTGAAAATTAAACTGAATCAAGACACAATATGGCTGTATGTATGTGGATTAATTTTAGGGGCATGTTTAATAATAATATCCGAACAGCAACTAAAGAGCGAGGGGAAGGACAATGAGAACCGAATGTATGTGTCCGAGTGAAGGGATAACAAGATACAAAACACATTAAGAGAATTGGCTGCAGGACAATTAAGATAAATAAGTCATTAACGAGAGTGGGAAGAAACCATATGAAGAGAAACATTAGAGGCAAGAGAGAAACAAAAGGAATGATGATTATGAAGATGGTAATGATGACAATACAATAATTCCAACAATAACAACAATAACAGTAATAACAACAAAAATGTTAGCAATACCGTTGACAATACAATTATATCAACAATAAAATTAATAACAGTAACAACAACAATAATAACAGTAACAACAACAATAATAACAGTAACAACAACAATAATAACAGTAACAACAACAATAATAACAGTAACAACAACAATATTCTTAGCAATGTCGTATAATAATTGTACAGTCACGAGCACTAATAAGTATACAGGTGTGCTTCGAATACCTAGAGACAGTAAATAAATAAAGGCACAACAAGATCTCCATTGGAATTAGTTTGTTGGTGAATTTGGACTTTTCAAAGCTTCAACCAAAGCTGTATACTTATTAGTGCTGGTGACTGTACATATATCTGGATCTGACTCGAGCCAGAGAAGTTAGTAACAATAACAAACATGCAAAACCGGTACTGTACAGTCGGCGGCAAAAGTCCTGTCGCCTCACTTGCTTCACCGAGGCACGCGATGTTCATAGACTCGAGATTATTAGGTGTAGATAACGTGTGTATTTCTCGAGTCCATGAACACTGCCTGTCTCGGTGAAGCAAGTGAGGCGAGAGGACTTTTGCTGCCGACTGTACAAACGCTTAGTCTGCTGGCTATTGGGTTGTCGATACCTTGAGTTCTGGGTGTACACTCGTGATACCAAATCCCTGACCAGAGACGATTTTTTTATTTATGAAATTTTATTTTTGGATTTATGAAAGTAGGAATCTCACTCTCCCAAGTGAAGTAGGAGAAGCGACAGGACTTTAGCAAGTGACTTTACATATTAGCATGTGACTTTACATATGTACATTTGGGAGACCTTAATTATTGAAGACATTACATTGGAAGGTGTTGCAGCACTATTGACCATGACTGTACAATACCCAGTGCCTGCCAATAGTGAACAACCATGTACTCTATGTAATATGAACATTCAAAGCTGCGTTTGAGTTCTCTTCACTTTCCAAAGCAGTGCAATATATTTTTCAAATGTTTACAAGTTTTAGGTATGTGTATTATATTCAGGTGTTATATTACGCGATATAAATGACCTCCATGTTCTAGTAATCTTTTATTAATGAGACTAACTCATTTTTTCGCGACAACCACAGGCAGTTTTATCATGGATATGGTGTAGGTAATACGTGTCATCGATTAGTTCCTCAAAAAGAAAAGAAAAGTATAGAAATCGTAAAAAGAAAGAACGAGTACAGCCCATAATTACCCATTGGATAATCAGGGGACATTTTTTTAAAATTCTACACTTTATATGAAGATTATTTTATAAACTGTTTCTGATTTTTCCTCTCTGGTGAAAGGTCATGCCCGCCTCACACACACACACACTTAGTCAACAATTTCTCATTCACATTCTGTTCGCTGTATTCTGAACTGGAAGTCATACGAAAAACTGAGTGTGACACAAAAACTGAGTGTGATACAAAAACAAAGTATGACATAAAAACCAACTGGGACACAAAAACCGAGTTACACAAAAATCGAATGTGACACAAAACCTGAGTGTGATACAAAAACAGAGTGTGACAAAAAACAACTGTAACACAAAAACCAAGTGTGACACAAGAACCAAGCGTGTAGCGTCAATCAACAGGCAGGCAACAACACATACGGGTAGGCGGTACCCATGAGAATCCAATGACTACACACACACAGACACACACACATCACGAAAACATAACAGAATGAAGCACAAGCAAACATACATACAAATATTTACATTATGACTTATTTAAATCCACCAACCTCACCTGTAGAGTCCATGTGAAATAACACTGTGTTTTTCTCTCTTTCCACAGAGTGTGCTTCGGGAGTTGTCAAGTCAGATGTGGTCGGCCACGGTGGGTCGAGCCTCGCTACGTGAAGTGACGGTAGTGTTGCCTGGCACCTGGCGGACTGATTCCCTCACCTGTTCGCTACTCACGCCCCTCACGGCTTCGTCTGCACCAGCTGAAGGTCATATACGCATGGCGGCAGTACATCCTGCCTTTGAATCCCGGCCTTGGACTCAACAAAGTCAGGGTTGTGGTCGACCAGGGGATTTTATCCAAATGGGTGCCGACCTCCTGAGAGCCTCTAACAATGAGTCGTTTGTTCAGGCTGCCAGGCTCCTGTTGGCTGAGTGGGCCAAGTTTCGATGGGGTGTGTTTGATGAGCGTGGACACACCAACGACCCCCTCTATCCGCCCACCTTCCGAGACCCCAACACACACCAATGGGCAGCCACTAGTTGTGCTGATGGTGCAGTCAAAGGCAACACTTGTGATCCATCCCAGCCAGGCTGTACATTCACCCCAGAGCCATACACCAATGCACACCTTAGTTCATCACTGCTCGCCTTCCCGGAGTTACGCTCGGTAAGATCTATTCAAACTTATATATTGTTTACATCAAAATGTCAATTAACTTGACAAAGTTGATAAAAAACAACACTGAGAGGGAGACTTCATATTCAACGTCTAGCTATTAACCTAAAGACGTAGTATCAACACGTCGTCAATGAAGGCTTCTCCTCTCTTAATGTTTATTAAACCATACAGCTTTATTTTATTGATATTATATTCCATTTATATTCATTTTAAAATAATCGCATCTGTCATATCAGAGGAAAGGAGAGTACTCTTGTATACCACCATAGTACGAGCACTAATAAGTATTCAAGTGTGCTTCCAATACCTGGAGACAGTAAAGAAATGCACAATATAAGATCTCCATTGGAATTAGACTGTTCAAAGCTTCAACCAAAGCTGTATACTTATTAGTGCTCGTGACTGTACACTCGTGATAAATAATTTCTGACCAGAGTATTGTTCATTTCCCCACTCAATACACCTATAGAGGCTGAGTTCGAATTATGCAGTGTGTGTGTGTGTGTGTGTGTGTGTGGTGCCTGCCGTTCGTCTCTGGTCAGAAATTACGTATCATTAGTGTACCTTTCGATACTTGATCAGGTTCGGCTCTTCTGTAATGACAAGACCCACAACCGAGAGGCTCCCACCAAACACAACGCACTGTGTGGGGGACGCTCGGCCTGGCAAATCATTCAACAGACCACAGACTTTGTTGGTGGAAGGTGAGTGTTCAGGAATGTATATACATCTGTCCTTATTGTTGGTGGAAGGTGAGTGTTCAGGAATGTATATACATCTGTCCTTATTGTTGGTGGAAGGTGAGTGTTCAGGAATGTATATACATCTGTCCTTATTGTTGGTGGAAGGTGAATGTTCAGGAATGAATATACATCTGTCCTTAATTAAAATGAGTTACTATATATATACACAGGCAAAAAATCATTTATTCCCTACCGGTACCTTATAATATGATCTTAATTAACAAAACAGTAAATTATTCCTTTCTATATAATATGACGTTAACAACACACTAAAAAGTATCAACAAATCCAATGGGAATTATTTGACATTAAAACCAGCATTAAAACGGTAGAAAAGTTAAGCAAAGAGAAGGTGATGAACAACAGAGGACAGTATAAGGGTAATACACGTTTGAAATGATTGATTGATTGACAGATATTAGGTGCCGTAACAGCGAGGTCACATAGCGCCAGAAAAAGGTGGCACAGAGAGGTGAGACAGGAAACAGGAAGGAATCGATAGAAAGGAGATTCATGTCTTGAGTAGTTATTTGATTGTGGATGTACAGTCGGCGGCAAAAGTCGTGTCGCCTCATCTACTTCACGGAGACCTGCAGTGTTCATGGACTCGAGAAATAAGCACGTGTTTCTACATTTAATTAATAATCTCGAGTCTATGAACATCGCGTGCCTCGGTGAAGCAAGTGAGGCGACAAGACTTTTGTAGCTGACTGTACGGGTATTATATAGTCTATCTCCTATATACCTCACTCTCATTTCACATTATTGTACCGTAGTTATTTACTGTATAATTATACCTTGTAGCAATAGTTTATGAATATTGTGGTTTATCCTTTTATTAAATGAAACTGTAGATACTAGGAACTAAGATATATATTATTAATGAATATTAAGGTTTACGTTTTCTGTCCTCCTCCTCCTCTCTCTCTCTCTCTCTCTCTGTCTCCTCGGCTACCTCCCTCTCCCCCTCTCTCTGTCTCCTGCTTCCTCCCACCCTCCCCCTCTCCCTCTTTGCCTCCATTTCTTTTTCTGCCCTGCTTACCTTACCTGTCTTCTCTGCTCCTTGCCTCCCTTCTCGTTTTGAGCACAAAGTTGAGTATTAGCCACGTTAGTAATTCATTTGCCTTAAAAAATAATGGAGTAAATTCAAACCTTTGCACGACACACGACTGACTGACTACCTTGGCTAAATAAAGCCTATGACCCATTCTTACTGTAACCAAATTAAATGTTTGTTTACTTTTCAGCCCTTTAAAAACATTTGTTCAACATACAGTAGCTGCACTGGTATTACTGTTTACATTCTAGACATTGGTATTTAATTTTAATGCTCTGGTTTCATTGAACTTATACTGTAATTATAAGACCAGGGAATTTTTTTTATTAACCTGAGTAAGCACAGAAATATTCATTCTTGCCTAACCCTAAAGTGATGTGGGCAATACTTAAGTAAGGGTTTGGGCACTCCTTTGGTCCCAGTCACTCCCTTTCAGTGCTTCAACTGTCCCTTTTTGTCTTTCTTTTTCCTTCTTGCTTGCTGATTCTCCTTTATATCCCCTTCTTCTGGCGCTATATGATCTCGTTGTTGCAGTGTCTAATATCAATCAGTCAGTCATTTTCGGAAAAGCGTAATTACTGATGATTAATAAATGTTTTATTTAGGTGATATCCATTATATGTATTATATATTATATGACTGTATTATATATTATATGTATTATATATTATATGTATTATATATTATATGTATTAAATATTATATGTATTATATATTATATATATGTAACCCAGCCAACATGTTACTAGCGAAGAGAGGAGGAATAATCATTATACAATAACCTTCATAACCCTAACCCTACTATTTTCTATATGTGTTGTGTTGATTAGGAACCGAGCCAACAACGGCAGCAGGGGACTGGAGCCGGTCATCAGGTACATTCAACAGTCCAGCCCCCGATACGTGTTTGTCATCGAGGACACAGCCATCATGAATCTTCAAGTGAGTGTAAAAAGATCTACTTTATATTAATCAGGTTTTGTTTTTCTCTTGTCTCGTTTTTTTTTTTTTTTTTTTTTCTGGGGGCGATTCTTTTGCTGACATAAAAATATTCTTTCCACTTTGTAAAGGTGACATACACACTTGTCTCACCCTTGTCTCCATGCATGTGTTCTTTATTTTGTTATTTACTTTAATTAATTTAGGGGGTCGTATCCTTTTGGTACAGTTGGACACATGAATGGGTGGTACAGCCCAAGTGAAAGATGGTCCATTTCTCCCAATATCAAGTTCCTTATTAGTGCCAAATAAGAGACATCAGGGGCAGAAATCAGTATTGAGGATGGTGTGTGTGTGTTCCTTAGTGCCAAATAGGAGACATCAGTGGCAGAAGTCAGTATTGAGGATGGTAATAAAAAGCAAGTACCTGATAATAGACACTGGTTACTCAAATGGGACAAGTATCTTTCACCACCTGGGCTGTACCACCCATTCATGTGTCCAACTGTATGGTAATTTCTTAGTGAGTAAGATTTGTTTTTCACATGTATGCGACTTTAAAAAACGAGTATAGTTATTAATATTTTAATTACATAATATTTATGTTCATGTTTACTGATTAAACATATATGGGATATATGATATTTACGTATTGTTAGTCTTATTATTGTCCAAAGTAATGTACCATATATGCATATATCAATTCTAATAGATATTTAATGTTGTCAGCGTCGGTGGGAGTTCCTGAGGAAAGCCATGCGTCGTGTTGTGGTGTATGATGTACCAGACCATTCTCACGTTGGAGTGATCACCTTCAACACTGTGGCACACACCGTGGCTCCCATTACCTACATTGAAAGTGAAGATTCAGACTTTCGCCAACGAGTAGGTTCCTCTTTACCCCGCAACCCCTCTGCTGTACCCGAGAGTCAGAAGTGTTTGTTGTGTGGTCTGCAAGAGGCTGAGCGGCTTCTGTCTGCTGATCCTAAGGGTTCTGATGGGGCCACTATCATCCTCATCACTACTGGTTCTGGTCAGATACCCCAGCGACAGATGGATGAGATTATACGCATTGCTCAACACCGAAACTTGAAGATTGAGGTAGTGTTGTATCCTCTATCTGAGCGTCGAGGTGCTGCTGCCACCTCTCATGGACTAGAGACTCTGATGGAGGCCACACGAGGGTCACTCTTTACGGTGATGGACGAAGGTGTAGGTAATGACTCCAAGGTGAAGATGATGGTAGCACTCATGGATGCTCTGTTAGCAGCGGTACAACAGAACACACCACCTTCAGCTTCAGGCACCACTGTTCTTGTCCACAATGCAGCCTACCCTGGTGGCATCTCCTCCATGTCTGCTGGAACCTTTGCTTTAGACGATTCTCTTGGACCCAATGCTCGGTTTTCAGTCTACTACTATGACTTGAATCATGTGGGTAATGCCATCCAGCTAACAGCTCCTTCTGGACAAACGATTGCAGCGGTAAACGTACAGGAGGAAGATGGAGATGTTAACATGATCTTCATCAACTTAGAGAAGGCAGAGGTGAGTTTGTTATTATGTTTAAGGCAGAGGTGGGTTGTTATTATATTTAATTAAGGCAGAGGTGAGTTTGTTATTATGTTTAAGGCAGAGGTGGGTTGTTATTATGTTTAATTAAGGCAGAGGTGAGTTTGTTATTATGTTTAATTAAGGCAGAGGTGGGTTGTTACTATGTTTAATTAAGGCAGAGGTGAGTTTGTTATTATGTTTAATTAAGGCAGAGGTGTGTTGTTATTATATTTAATTAAGGCAGAGGTGAGTTTGTTATTATTTTTAAGGCAGAGGTGGGTTGTTATTATGTTTAATTAAGGCAGAGGTGGGTTGTTGTTATGTTTAAGGCAGAGGTGGGTTGTTATTATGTTTAATTAAGGTAGAGGTGAGTTTGTTATTATGTTTAAGGCAGAGGTGGGTTGTTATTATGTTTAATTAAGGCAGAGGTGGGTTGTTGTTATGTTTAATTAAGGCAGAGGTGGGTTGTTGTTATGCTTTACAATCATTGAGAATAAAAACTAAACGTTTTCCCTGGTACACCTGGGTAGTTGGGTTTGGGTTAATGGTTTATTTGTGGTGTTTTAGTTACTATGTCTTACAAATATAGAAATTAAATTATCATTAAAGACCCAAACAATTTATAAAAGAAATTATCTAGGCAATAAAATATTCATATCTTTATATATTAAATAATATTAATGTACAATTGGGGAATAATGTATTTGAACACTGTTGGCGGCATCTGGCAACAACTTCCCCAAAAGTAAAAACAGTCATCAATGAATGAAAGAAAGTATTTATGATTAGTTGAAGGATAACTTTTATTTCACTGTATGTGGTTAATTGATTGGTCGACGTCACCCAATATCATTTATCGTTATGTAGTAATGAATAGATTTTGTCTGTTAGTTACTAACGTGTTTTATCACTGACATTGTTACCAGAAGCCATCAATGGTGTCCAGATACTTTGTTCCCCAATTGTACATTACTTTCAGCAGTGGAGAGAGTAGCAATAATTTTACTACAGCCAGAGTATATCAGGAAATCTACATCTTGTGTAGCAAAACAAACTTTGTTCAACACGATTACCATCATTATTGATGGAACCAGACACGTCAGAATATTCATTCATAAAGTCACTTTTGTGGCTAATACATAAAGACACTTTATGTGGCTAATACATAAAGTCACTTTATGTGGCTAATACATAAAGTTACTTTATGTAGCTAATACATAGTCACTTTTTGTGGGTAATATATAAAGTCACTTTTTGTGGCTAATACATAAGAAAACCAGTAAAAATGATAAAATGTTCAGAGTAGTATCACAATAAATGCTCGTGTATAATTAAATATAATAGTGACACTTGGTTGACAGCGTGGTCTGTGGTCGTACAGCGTTGAGAACCGTGCTGACTCACACCAGGGACTATATGTGCAAATCACGGCCAAACGTAACTCGTCATCAGGACTTGTGGTTCGCCTGTGGACTAGTACAGGCTCCAGGCCCATCAACTCCTCAGATCCGTCGTCTCCGGTGGTTGTCTACGTGGAGGTGAAGGGTGGCGTGGCTCCCATCATGGATGCTAAAGTGGTGGCCAGGTTACAACGCCTTGGCACCAACGACACAGGCACCAACTATGAACCCCTTAACCTTCACCTCTGGGATAACGGCATTGGAGGTGAGTTTATTTACTGCCATCCACCACTCACTACTCTATATATTTACTGCCATCCACCACTCACTACTCTATATATTCACTGTCATCCACCACTCACTGCTCTATATATTCACTGTCATCCACCACTCACTGCTCTATATATTCACTGCCATCCACCACTCACTGCTCTATATATTCACTGCCATCCACCACTCACTGCTCTATATATTCACTGTCATCCACCACTCACTGTTCTATATATTCACTGCCATCCACCACTCACTGCTCTATATATTCACTGCCATCCACCACTCACTGCTCTATATATTCACTGTCATCCACCACTCACTGCTCTATATATTCACTGCCATCCACCACTCACTGCTCTATATATTCATTGCCATCCACCACTCACTGCTCTATATATTCACTGCCATCCACCACTCACTGCTCTATATATTCACTGCCATCCACCACTCACTGCTCTATATTCACTGCCATCCACCACTCACTGCTCTATATATTCACTGCCATCCACCACTCACTGTTCTATATATTCACTGCCATCCACCACTCACTGCTCTATATATTCACTGCCATCCACCACTCACTGTTCTATATATTCACTGCCATCCACCACTCACTACTCTATATATTCACTGCCATCCACCACTCACTGCTCTATATATTCACTGTCATCCACCACTCACTGTTCTATATATTCACTGCCATCCACCACTCACTGCTCTATATATTCACTGCCATCCACCACTCACTGCTCTATATATTCACTGCCATCCACCACTCACTGCTCTATATTCACTGCCATCCACCACTCACTGCTCTATATATTCACTGCCATCCACCACTCACTGTTCTATATATTCACTGCCATCCACCACTCACTGCTCTATATATTCACTGCCATCCACCACTCACTGTTCTATATATTCACTGCCATCCACCACTCACTACTCTATATATTCACTGCCATCCACCACTCACTGCTCTATATATTCACTGTCATCCACCACTCAATACTCTATATATTCACTGCCATCCACCACTCACTGCTCTATATATTCACTGCCATCCACTACTCACTGCTCTATATATTCACTGCCATCCACCACTCACTGCTCTATATATTCACTGCCATCCACCACTCACTGCTCTATATATTCACTACTCTATATATTCACTGCCATCCACCACTCACTGTTCTATATAATAAAGCATCAACATAAGGATAACAACATATCGGTACACTCATTGACAAAAGATGGAGTCCCTTTATGCGAGTAATATCCAGACAGCTGCCTTCCTTGTTTCAAACTATTTTAAAAGTTTCTTCAATTTCCCAAAACCATCTGCACGGGAATTATATCAGGAAAGTGGGAGGTAGACAAATGTTTGCCACTTAATCTTGATGCATATTACGAAGGCCAACAGTCCATGGATAATTGATGGGTTTTCTTTATTGGATATGTAGACAGAAAAATTTGATTTTGATATCAGATTCGTATTTAGCGTAAAATATAATATTACATAGATTGGAAAACGAGAAACAGTAGACATATTCTTGCCAAGAGATGTGGGCACTGAGATATTGGTATATGATATTACACTCTTCTTCAATATATCCATAATCTACCTTTAAAATATTCCACAGACCCTGATATCACCAAGGGGGACGGGATATACTCACGCTACCTGCCTCCTCTGTCTGGCAAACCTGGACGCTACCTCCTCAGTGCCGATGTGGACTATAACAGTGGTTTGGCTGTTGTGGCTAAAGGTCCTCCATCACGCCACCACAAACTCAAATCTCACTATTATCAGCAGGGCCACGACTCCTGGGGTTCTGAGCAGTCGTGTTGTGGTTCTTCCCTTCCACATGTACATACTCGCCGTGCTTCACCATTCTTCCGGCACGTAACCTTAGGCGTGCTGGAGGTGATGTCCCCCGTACCCTTTATGGATGTAACACCTCCCTCACGTATCCTGGACCTTCGGGTGGAGGTGAATGATACTATCCATCAGATTACCCTGCGTTGGACTGCCCCCGGAGATGACTGGGATGTGGGCAAGGCCTATAAGTATGAAGCGGTGGTGGCACCTTTATGGAAAGAGGCGAGGGCATTCCAGGGAGACCGACTCACTGGTCTGCCTCAGCCTCTGTCAGCCGGTACCCTCCACACCACCAACCTTCACTTCCCCAGATACGAGGAGGTAACACCACTTCACTTGTCATCGCCATCTTAGTAGACATTGTGCAAGTTAAGGGGGTGCGGGAATAGGGGACAGGCTTGGGGGGGGATTTTAGGGCTGTGTGGGGGGGTTTGGGGGGTGAGAATAGGGGGACAGGCATGGGAGGAGATTAGGGGGTTGCGGGAATAGGGGACAGGCTTTTTACCCACCCCAAGCCTGTCCCCCTATTCCCCCCCCCCCCAAAGCCTGTCCCCCTACTCCCACTCCCCCTTAATCCTGTGTCAAGTATACTGGCACTGAAGACCTTGAGATATAAATACTCCAATCCCATATAATATACACAGTCCATACAAGATGATAGATAGCCTGCAGTTGTCAAGTAGTTTATGCGACAACAATCCCATATATACACAGTCCATACAAGATGATAGATAGCCTGCAGTTGTCAAGTAGTTTATGCCACAACAATCCCATATATACACAGTCCATACAAGATGATAGATAACCTGCAGTTGTCAAGTAGTTTATGCCACAACAATCCCATATATACACAGTCCATACAAGATGATAGATAGCCTACAGTTGTCAAGTAGTTTATGCCACAACATTTCCTGGTGGATTTACAATTCATTCATTAAATTTGCAAGTTTTGAGTTTTGACCGGAATTATAGAAAACTGTTATTTGTATGACCTATGGCAGTTCATTGTGATCATTGAACAACCTGTTTAAATACTGAAGTGCAGAGAAGTCTTAAGCCTGACTAGAAACTTAAATTTTACTGTACTCAGAATAAAGCAGATTTGATAATATTACTTCTGATGGCATTAAAACTGGAAATATATCCTTATAAAAACTCTATCTTTTCTAATACTCTTGTAATGTATATACGGTAATAGTATTATATGTATTATCCCCTCAGAACGTTGATTATCTTAAATACATTCCCGAGGCTGCCAGATATTTCAATATTTGTTTTGTGCCGTGGAGGACATTTTGGCCTGAGAAAGTATTCTTATAAGCCACTGAAAATCATATACACCAAGTTATGTGTTCAGTTTTCATACCTCCATTCAAACACCAGTTGATTTCTTAATACTTTGAAGAATCTATTTATTTTAAATTTACCTTTATACCTGATTAATCAACACTTTTATAGTTACAATTTATGAGTTTCTTAGAGAAACTTGAATGACTACTTTTCAATTCAAAGAAAATATTTTAGCCCTTTAATGTTTGTATGTGTAAGGTTGCCTGGTGTTTAAAGATTATTGTTGTACAGCTTTGGTACATCAGTGTGAGGGCCGTTGATGAAGCTGGCAATGTGGGCGGCCTGGGTAACATTGCAGCACTGTGGGTTCCACGCCCTCCCACTACCTACGAAATTACCACCAGGACCCAACCAGCCCTCACTACCTCAGGTACGACAACCACCTCCATTCAAATTAGTCCTGAAAACTGTCAGCACAGGGAGGGGTCTTACACTGAATATACATGAAGAAAATAGTTGCACTATTTGCCCATAGTTGTGTACAGTATATATTTGACAATGTAAAATTATCTTCATTATATACAAGATATTTAAGCAAGTTTATTACTATTTATATGTTGCTAACAAAGTTTATTATTTATATGTTGCCAACATTATGTTTTTCTGCAGGGAACTACACGATGCCATCAGAGCTGGGTTCAGGACGGCCGCTGGGATTCAGTGAACTGCAGCTGGAGGATGTGGCCGTCATTTTGGGAAGTGTTGGTGGTTTCTTACTGGTAGTGGCAGCTCTTGTAGCCTACTGCTACTGTCATACCAGCAGGCGAAGAAAACAACAACATGAAAAAGACGTAGAAAAAGTTGCAGCCAGTGACGGCAGTAGTGTGATGGTGAAGTCAGGGTCCTTGGGTGGAGAGGAGGGTGGGGGTGGAAGTCATGAATCCCTGGACAGTATTGTGAAGGAGGCTCCGGAGTCTGTACGTAATGGTCGGCCTCTGTCACCGGTCCAGTCTTGGGGCGCTACAACACTGCTACAAGAACATGAACGCCGCCTCTCCATGCATAGTGCTGCACCTGAAGACCCCCTTCCAGTTTACCATGGTGATGCACCACTACATGCACCCTTCCCTGATGTGACTGTGACTGACTATCGTCCGGTGTCCTCTGGTGGTGGAGAGGGTTCAGTCTTTATACCTTGTGTACATGAAGAAGGTCCGTGTTATTGTGCTGCTCCAGGATCTGACTATACCAGCTATGCCACTGCCTGGGATGATCCCTTAACTGGCCATCTGCTGTCTCGTACCCGAACACCTGCCCCTCCCCTCCAGCCAATCCCACAACAGCCACACCAACAGCAGGCAGACAGCAAGCGTCGGAATGTCACACAGGTGTAGAGTTCACAGCAATGAACCATGATGTGGGACAGATGGGTTGAAACATCACCTAGGTGATAATACAAGTTGTACTGCACTGTCATCTCCAATGTATATTTTATTACCTCCCTGTTGTGACTTAGTGCCATAACGCGAGATGAGGTGCACCCTGCTCAATGTGACTGCTTGGACTGTGGGAGGGAAACTAATGATCAGGTAGAGGAGACGTGTGTGTGTCAGCAGGAATGAATTAACCATACACTGTGAACGATATCGAATCATCAATAGTTTAAAGAAGTGCATACTGCATTAACGTAGGTGGAAATATGGGAGAAAAAATGGATGATTTGAGGCGAAGGTGAGGGGGAAGCGGATAAGACAGCTTCAACTCTGTACTGCTGAAGAGGGAAGTAGTTACCTCCCAAATGTGAAAAATAAATATTTTCTGTACAAAAAGTGGGTTTTTCTCAGCAGGATAAGACAAATGAAGGTGATTAATTGAAAAGTAATAACAAAATATGTTACATTTTATCCTTTAAATAAAAACACTGTCTTTTGTTTACCACCGTATTGGGATAGACAACTGATTATTATCCTTTGGATATTAAACAACAAATAAAGGTGATTGCCGACCTTTCGGACCCGAACCTTTCCGCTTTCTGTCTTCAGCTATCCCTGTATTCCTTGTCACTGCTGCTACCCGCATATTATCAGCCAGGGCAAAGACGATAGCCGTCCCGTATGTCTCGGATGACACGAGGCACCCTGGCAGCTGCCCAGTCAGCGGTGTACCAATCCTGCCGAGCTTTCCCAGGTTAATATTAACGTAGGAGTGGTAACGAAACTTTTTTTGCTGACTGTACAGTCACCAGCCACAATAAGTATGCAGCTGTTATTGAAGTTTTGAATCATATAGCAAACCAGCAAACCAATTACACTTCGTATCCTGTTTTAAAACTTGCTGGAGCTCATTTAATTAAATACTTCAGCCTATATGAAACACACCTGGATAGTTACTATGGCTCGTGACTGTACTAAGTAATCGTACACACACACTGCTGTTTTTGATAGTATACAACATATAGAGAATGTATGATTACGGAACTGAAGTACAACATTATTATTAGGTTTGTTCTTCATTGCAGTACTATTAGAATTATTACCTCTCTCTCCATATAGCCTGTGTAAAAATTCCTGTGGCCAACCGTATACCTGAAGGAGACCTCTGAATAGGGTATGGAAGATGTGATAGTAATATACCATGAATATGTTCCTGTGTGAACATATTCGAAGTTTTCTGCTCCTCACACTCTGGTCAGAAATTTTGTATCACAAGTGTACAGTATACAAGTTAGGCCATTGGAAAAATGTACAAATGTGATCACTGGCTAAATGTAAAGCTGAGGTCACTGGCTAAAGTTATATATAAATTAGGTCACTGACTAAATACATGTTTCATCAATAATAATAATAATGCTCGTGGTTTAATTGTTGAGATTTATTTTAATTAATTACTTAATGTAGTTATTTATTTATCTATTTTTTAATTATTTAATTTATTTATATATTTTTTATTTTTTTATTAATTTATTAGTTTTTTTATTCATGTTTTTTTATTAATTTATTACTTTATTTATTTATTCATTTCAACAGAGAATGACCTGTTTATTGTGATACTGGACCTCTTTTTCGCCGGGAAGGAAACCACGGCCTCTTCCCTGGTCTGGCTGATCTACTACCTGGCCACCTACACAGAGGCACAACACAAAATGCAGGCTGAGGTAGACGAGGTGCTCCCCAAGGGTACACTCGCTACACTACAGGACAGAGCCAGGTAAACACGAGAGAGAGACCCAGGTAAACAGTACTAAACACAGCAACAGTACACTCACGCTTACACTGGCTACACGAGAGAGAGAGAGAAAGAAAGTTAATTAATGGAGGTAGGAGAGGGTCACACTGGCTACATATGTGAGAGAGTTAGTGGAGGTGGGAGAGGGGTTAAGGGCACTATTACAACACTCACACTTACACTGGTAACACAAGACAAGAGAGAGAGAGAGGGGGGGGGGGGGGGGGGACAACATCTATATATCTAAATGAAGAGACTACAACACCAGGAATTCACACACGGAAAGTGGACGTATACGAGGGGGGACAGAGGACATTTTCGTCACAAAAAACACCCCACTAATTACTTAACTACACATTAATCACTTCCGTGCATTTATCGTACGCCTGGCAACACACTCGGTTTGTTTACATTCCACGCAGCGACCGTTGGGAAGGAAAAAATATCGTACTTCTAGTTAGTTCTATATCTGGTACAGTCAGCGTGGTCAGTACTCTATTCCTTGATGTGATTCCCGTGCAGGTCGATTTACTTAATATTACTAGGATGGAAGGAAAGAATGGGTGGATATTTGATTGTGGCTGTACATTTCATTAATTAAAACTACACTCAATAATGACAAACCACTCGTGAAGATATTATTGTATAGATAGATAGATAACTTTATTGTCAATGTGCAGTATAGCAACGTTTACTAATTGAAATTCTTTTTGGCTAGAGCTCCATAGTTGACTAAAAGTATAAAAGAATATTGTAAAAATATATGCTATTGTTATTATTCTACTTTCCCACAACAGACTGCCATATTCAGAAGCCCTGATTCATGAAACTTTACAGGTGTTATCCATAAGTGCTATGAATATCACTGTACTGTACTGTAATACTTCAATACCTCACTCCAGGGTTATTCAGCTCTCCAGGTTATCTTAGCACAAGTTTATTGGAGTACACGTGAGGTTCTTGGTATGGCGGGAGGTCACGTGGCGAGATGGCGAGTATAACGGGGACTGAGAGGCAAGGGTTGTTCTCAGTCTGGGCTGGGAGTGGTGACTGAGGACTATATTAAGTTAAGTAAGGGATTTAGGTAGCGCAGGTCCAGGTAGCGTCGCAGGTGAAATGCGAAATGCGCACCGGTAAGGGAAGATGGGAGGAGACCAATGACTGGGGATACTAAAGAGTAGTGAAAATACTCGCCTGTTCGCCACAGTACATTCTATCTTTAACTACCTTTCCTCAACAGACTGCCGTATACAGAAGCCGTGATTCATGACACTTTACGGGTGTCTTCCCTAAGTGCTAATGGAGGCAGTCACGCTGCTTCCAAGGACACCATGTTAGGAGGTTTATGTTATCCCTAAGGTCAGACATTGTTTACACCTAATTAGTTTTGGTACAGTATATACATTTTTTGAGAATTTTTGTACACATTTATTTATATGTTTGTTTTTTTCATACAGATTTTTTTATGTTTAATTTGTACTACCTACATACATGCTATTCTACTTACAGGGGTTTATCATTAACTTAACCATCAACAATTATATGTACAGTTACCCAAGAAAAGATTGCAATCAAATTTGGTGGTGTGTGGCAATATCTACTGTCCGTTTATTACTCTAATAAGGCAAGTCTCACCTGTAAAGCAGTTCTCTGGCACAAGGTTTCGCTTCACGTAAAACATTCACCTTCTTGACACACACACACAGTTCCTTGGGCTGCACACACTAACAATAGTATAAATAAATTAGTCTGGGACACACACACACACACACTTACAATAATATCATTAAATTAGTCTGGAACACACACACACTTACAAAAATATCAATAAATTAGAGTCCATACAAAATAAAACTGCAAGATGGGCCAGACGTGATTACAGACACACTACATCAGTTAAACAAGACACAAAACTAGACCCATTGACAATACCAAGACAAATACACAGACAACAGATGATATACAAAATCACAAACAAGTTAGTTGACATAGAAAAAGATACATATCTACACCCTACAAGGAGCTTGTTTCATGGTATGGTCAGGAGGAATCAGAAGCCTCCAGTTTTCATACACGAACACAGGGTCCTTAATTTAAGTGTGAGTGTCGAAACGGGATTCGGGATAATTTCTTACAATGACCGAATTCCACTTTCATCGTCTCAGTGTTTCTCCAGCCTGCTTCAACAACATACCCAGTGTTTCAGTTCACTGGTTCAATAACATAGCCAGTGTTTCGGTTCACTGCTTCATGCCACGTTTCGTTATATAGATTCACGCCTTGGTCAGTATAGCAATAGTTACCGTGTGTGGTGGTCGGCTGTGCTTTATCCCTCACTAGATTAAATAGTTAAGACATTTTAAGGCCAGATTCTCTTTTGGTTAAACTGGAAGGCTACTGATTCCTCCAAACTATACCAAATAACAGACCCTCTCAGTGCTACTAATAGGGGATCTACATATGTTTCATGGCATAGTTTGGAGGAATCAAAGACCTTCCAAATCACCAACAAAATAATCTCCCCTTAAAAACAATGAAACAAGTCGTGTACGTGTTGTTGAAGTTCCTCGTGTTGTTGTTTTGCCTCGTGAAGTTAAAAGTGAAGTGGATCCAGAAAAAGATAGGTGTATTTGTAAAGAGGATGTTAATAATCATTGGAGGTGCTTTATTTATTTATTCATTTATTTATTTATTTATTTATTTATTTATTGATATTAGGCGCCGCAACAGCGAGGTCATATAACACCAGAAACAGGTGATAGAGATCGAGGTGTGACAGCAAGCAGTAAGGAAATAGAAAGAAATGAGAGACAGTTGAAGAACTAAAAGCTAGTGGCTGGGGCCGAAAGGGCGCCCAAACCCTTAAAGTATTACACACATTAATAATGCAGGCAAATCCCCCCTACAAGGGATGGTGGTGCTTTAGGACTATAAATCTATATACCGTGTGTTGTGTGACTACACTCCCTCCACCATGAACGTCTTGCAGCCCCAGGACCAGGTGGACTCAGACTCGATAAGGAAGATTCATTCAGTAAGGTATGTTAAGTGTTGAAGGAAGGGGGTCATGGTGGTCACTGCTTTTGATGATTATAATGACCTCTCAAGATGACGGATATAGAATACGCCATTTGCTATATATATATATATATATATATATATATATATATATATATATATATATATATATATATATATATATATATATATATATATATATATCACGTCATAATTAAGCTGTGAGAATGTGCGTGAACTTGGTCAATATATTGAGCGTTTTAGCGCCCCATCGGACCCAATCTAACCCATTTCCTCTTCATCTATTTTACCTTCCTTCCTCTTTCACCCTTCCTTTTGGCACAAGGTCTTTCTTTACAAGCACACTTTTTATTCCTTCCTCTTTATAGTCCAATCGGGCACTCGAGAAAGTGTATTACAACATTAAAATAATAAATTTTAATCTGTAGTCAACATTATCTTCAATACCAGGTGGTTTATTTATATGACATAGATGCTGGTGGCGTGACTCGTGTACGTGATACGAGGCACAAAACACATTATTTAATTTATATTCCAGACCAAAATTAATGAACCAGAAGAAAGGTTGTATAAAGGTCTAAGGGAGTTCTTCAGATTTCCGCCTAAAGGAGGGAGTTATTCAAATTTTCGCCTGCTTAGATGTTCGTTTTATTTTTGTAACTCATAACATCGTTTCTTGATTGTCTTGTTCTTTTTCGCGTCTGTTGCATAATTATGGGCCTCGAAGCTAATGATGATCATTTAAGTTTGGTTGGGATGTGGTGGAGCGTTTAAAAACGGGTTTAAAATACACGATCACGTACCAGCTTTCGTTAGGTCAATATACACATTAAAATCACGACTTGATTGGTGTATAATATACGTATGCTTTGTTTAGTGGCAAGGCATATCATCGATGTATATAATTATACAGTAGTGGCCATGGATATCAGCGCGGCAGGGCTTACTTTGGTAACTCAGTCTGAAATTTATACTCTACACACCAATTTCCATTATGGTTTAGCATCAGCTGGCTGGGTGGGTTGTCATACATCTATCAGCTCGGGACAGTAAATAATTTTATACTGTTTGTAGGGCAGTGGAAACATTCATATTTTCAGTTGTCTATGACTCTAAGTTGTCTTTGAGATCTTATATGAGTTGAAGTAATTTGTGAGTGGTTCTGCTACACCTGCTATTTTCTTACTACTGTATCGTGCTCTGTGCACTAGTGTAGTGTAAGGCAATGGTTGGTGGTAAGGACTTAAAAACTGATGAGATTGCAATCATAACATGTCTCTACAAGGTAGGAAAGTGTAACAATGAAATCTCAGCCATAAGTGGAATGAAGTTACGAACTGTGCAGACTTGAACTAAAAAATCAAAGACTTTGGCACCACTGATCCACCTACACACAGGAAAAGGCCAGGCCAAGCTGGTTTAACTTGTTCAAGGGCTCTGCTGATAATTAAATGTGAATTAAGGACTAATCCTCGTCTATGTACAACGAAAAGATCGTCTTTAAAAGTCGTGCAAAAGTGGCTATAAGACGTTGGCAACACTGCAGATACCAAATTAAAATGGCCTGGAACCTTTATTAATATTCTTAAAATCGTACAGACATACAGTAGCTATAAAACGTTGGCAACGCTGCAATTATCATATAAAATGGGCTTGGAACCTCTTGTAATATTGTCAAATCCGTCCAAAAGAGGTACTGTATGTACAGTTGGCAACACATACATCTGGTACGCCTCGCTACTTACGAGATTCCTACAACAGGAAGGAAAGTGAGCAAAAGTTATAGTTTATAGGAGGGGGGGATTTGTTGGTGTGTGTGTGTGTAGGGAGGGGGGGGGGGGGATTAGGTAGAGATGGGAAGGGGGGAGATTGCCTATTGGTATGTGTGTGTGTGTGTATGGGTGTGTGCGATTGTGTGTGTGGTGCCTGCCGTTCGTCTCTGGTGGTCAAGGATTACGTATCACGAGTGTACACTGGTAACCCATGAAATATTATACTGAAACACACAGTCTGTCTGTCATGCACCCTCACACAGTTTTCCCAATTCAAATTAGTGTGACA
>JAWZYT010004685.1:0-2500 GCA_034508575.1 Petrolisthes manimaculis
AATGAGTGAATGAAGTGGAGAAAAGAAAAAAAAGAATGGAGGATTAACAAAATAAATTAACTAAATAACATTTAAGAATTTAAAAATATATATTAATCAAATAGAATGAATGAAAACAATACTATAAAATAAATAATGTCACAAAATGTAGATCTAAATAAAACAAAGTAAACAAAACAATACAAAAACTTACTGAGTGGAGGAAAAAAGTGCACAAACTAATTGCAACTGAAACTTTTACTGCACGATAAATTGGAACGGAAATCAAACGGTTGTGTAAAATAATTCTCGTGTTTAAAAAAAATAAACTGGCAACAATGGAACGACAGGCTTATATGCTGCTTCCCCAATTTAAATGCTCTTAAAATTTCAACAAAATATATAAAAATATCAACTGTTCACAAAACGTTAACACGATTACGTTGTTTTACTATCACCGAAATGTGAACGAAAATGTTGCAATATATTAATGTACGAAGAATTTACGATAATATAACTTATTTATATCATAACTTTGATTATAATATAAGAGGCTAAAAAATGAGGTAGGAAAAATGCAATCATACTAAAAATATATATACAAGAACATTCAAAAGACATCAAAACATACGAACGAAAATACATAACCATGCATGCTATGTGCCTGAAAGCAACTAGCAAGCAGACAATGCGAAATATATGATGAAAATAAACCACGCCCCAGTACAGGTCTCAAAATAATGAACCCACGCACTACACATCGGTCAGTCTACGAGTTCAGGGTTAGTAGTGGTGGTGACTGTGTGTGTGTGTGTGTGTGTGTGTGTGTGTGTGTGTGTGTGTGTGTGAGGTGAGGGTCGCATGGAATGAAAGCTGACGTCAATTTTAAGGGGACGCAATCCGGGCCACTGTCACGTGAAGTAATAATTAATAATACTGTACTGTATATTGGTACTAATATTGGCACTAATACTGGCACGTGAAGTGATACTGTACTGTATATTGGCACTAATACAGTATCACTAATGTTGAGCTCAATATTTCTTGTGGTGTTGATATTATTGTTGATGTTATTGTTATTACTGGTTGTTTTTCGTGGTGGTGTTCAGATAATTTATGGACACTAAATTTTGATACTTGTATTTTTAATGTTAAGGTTGTTGTTGTTGTTGTTGTTTTATATAATGTTGGTGATGGGTGATGTTGATATTGTTGCTGTTGTTCTTGTTGTTGTTCTTATTGTTACTGCCGATGATACTGATATAATTATTATTGTTGCTTTTTGGAGGTGGTGTTATTAAAGGTGTTGTTATTGGTAATGCTGTTGTTGTTTCGATTACATTGTTGTTGTTTGTTGTTATTATTATTATTGCCATTATTGTGCAGTCGTTGTTGTTGTTGTTCATGTAATTAGTGGTGAAGGTGACGAGGGTCGTAATGGTATCACTAATCCTTCAATTAACAGTGTGGATATAATTGTGGCTATAATAAACTCCAGTATAACTACAACTGCGTCCAATATATTATGTGTATGTATGTATATATGTATGTGATAAGATTCATTTATGATACTTAAACATTCATCCAGCTACCGTGGAAAATCATACACATATACACAGAAAGGTGGAAAACCGAACACACACACACACACACACACACACACAGACTGGTAATGAGAGAGATAAATATGACACACGTACATACATACAAGCCCCAGACACTGGAACACACAAGTACACAAAGGCACACACAAGGACACGTACTATACACATTCATTATTCAGTACATATTATGTCTATTTTTACTGGAGTGTGTGTGTGTTCTCGTGAGTTGTGTATTGTGTGTGTGTGTGTGTTTTTAGTATTATGTTTTGTAAGTGTGTATGGGTTGGGTATATCTGTGTGTGCTTATGTGTGTGTGTATTGGGGGGTGTAAGTTTTTGTGCTCGTGTATATGTATGTGTGTGTGTGTGTGTGTGTGTGTGTGTGTGTGTGTGTGTGTGTGTGTGTGTGTAAAGGGGTGGGGTATGTGTTTGTGCTCATGTGTGTGTGTATGGGAGAGTCTATGTGTTTGTGCTCGTGTGTGTATATGTGTGTGTGCAACCAATACTCCATAAATCGCACACAATCTCCGTTCACCTGGCCAAAACTATCACCGCACCTGTCGTGTTGATATTTAACTATTATAAAGAGCATGTGGCTAGAGATAACAACACAACTGACGCAATCAATCACACTCGCCACTTTCTCTATCACAACAATCACTCGAGTTTATTTATTTTTTCGTCACAGCTTTATATTTATTCTCTTCCATACCTTTCTTCAATTTTTCATCATCTATGTATTACTTATATATTTCTTTAATTCCAGTAGCACTTTCTGTACCTTTTTTAATTTAACTTCTTCAAAATAATGTGTTATTCTTTGTCACTATCAATAACACTTATGCATGTGTCATATTTATTTACTCTACATACTATCACTGCCATCACTTTTCTCCTATACACTCTCACTCCCTCCTT